>WNWU01011210.1:46688-75077 GCA_012654045.1 Ptyas mucosa | reverse complement strand
CCTTTTTATGAACTCTTTTCTTAACTTTGATCCCTCTGCCTTTTTTAACTCCAGTAAAATTTTGCATTTTTTGGGATTGCATATTATAAAATTTTTGCAGAAATATAACTTCTTCTGAAAACAGCTCTTTGAATGCAGATTGGATTTTATAAGAAAAAATTTATGTAGCCAAAGTCTCATCAGTTTCCAAAATTTCTTGCTCCTTATTCTGCACAGCATCCATCTTTCTCTCCCCCCAAAAAACTACTATAGGCTGTTGTTGTTTTTTTCCATCTCCCAGCTCTTCATTCAATCCCCCACTGCTAGATTGCAACTCAGTATTTCCATGTATTTCATTGTTTCCAGCTTGAGAAGCTTGAAATATAGTATCAATTTTTTCCAATAAAGCAGAGGTAATTGAGCTCCAAGCTTCCTCAAAATCAGACCATATCTGAGGGTTAATTAACCCTTCTTTGCTTTCTTTGCTTTCAAAGAGACCAGCCATCTTGCCCCCCTTCTTCCTTCCCTTCCAAAAGGACAGGAAAAAAAAGGTATCAAAAAGAAAAAAAAGGGACCCTTTGCAATTTGTAATTTATATTACTGCTTCAATTATTATAATTACTTCCTTTCTTGTTTCATCCACTTTTCAAAAAAGAGTTTTACGTTTCAAACAGGGGCTTATCAATAATTATTTTTAACTTTCACTTCTTCACGCCCCGTTGAAACTCAAACGCCATCTTGCTTTCACTTTCAGCTTAAGGAAAATCTTTTAAAGAAGGTAAATCTTTGGAGTTAAAAAAAAAAAGAAAATACTTGCTGTTTTATTCATGCTGCTTATGCTCCGCCAGCTTGATTCAAAAAGTATTTGTTTAAAGTTGGTTGCTGGGATGGGCACGACATCTAGCTCTGCAAAGCAGAGACATCCAGGGTCCGGAGTACTGACAGGCTTAGCGGGGAGCTCTCATCTTCAAGCGCCAGATTATGGGTAAAATCTGGCACTCTCAGGGAGCTCTACCCCACCCGTCTACTCACTTTCCCCCCTCTTACCAGGAGGAAAGTTTCCAAACCACAAGACAGCTGATAGTCGCTGTTCTTGCGGTTCTACGGAGCCCTGGGTTGGCGCTTCGGAAAGAAGCGTCCGGCGATGTCGTGATCCCACCGGAAGTCCGAAAATCCCCCAATTTAAATGCGATTTGACGGTACTATATAAAAGACTACAGCAAAAGCCGTCTGGGGTTAAATTAGGGAGGCTGCATGTTTATTTGTTTGAAAAGCAGAGGTACCTGGGCTTCGTATTTTGCCACACAATTGTAGAGCTCTGAAACGCCTTGAAACTGAGGAATGTGGTGAGTAACTTACAGGGCGTTAAGAGACATTAGAAGCAGGCGGAAGAAGGCGAGAATCAACACAAACACCCCCCCCCCCCCAGCCTCCAATGGTGCATTAAGGAGGGATGGAGGGAGGTAATGGCCTTTTTCTCACCAGGCTCGCCTCCTCCCAGGGAGAGAGGCAAGTGGGAAACGGTTCCCAGCGGCCCAGCCTCATCAGCCTGGAGACGAGACCGGGATGAGCTACCCCCATTTCCTCCGCCAAATCAGAAACTGGACGCTGGGACCGAAGGGGACCCAGGGGGGGACGACGGCAATGAGGTGATAGAGCACAGTACCTGAGGCGACGGCAATGAAGTGACAGATCGCAGTACCTGAGGCGGCATTGGTGCCCGGAGGAGCTGTCTTGGGAGGCCAGGGAGGCTCCTGAGGATGCACAAAGCCCGGCTTGAGGAGCTGCTCGGGAGTCCTGAAACTGCCACCGCCGCTGCCTCCAATTTCCAAGCGAACTGGGAATCAGGTTCACCGAACTGCACCAAAAATTAGCTACCGGTTCTACTGAACCGGTGCGAAATGGCTGAATCCCACCACTGCTGTACACTAGTATTAAATCTAATGTGGGAATAGTAAATTACATTGACTTAAATGGTAGCTATGAAATACAGGTAGTCCTTGACTTATGACTGGTTGCTTAGCGACCATTTGCAGTTATGAACTACCTGAAAAAAGGGGACTTATGACCCCGATCCGCAGTTTTGATAGTTGCCCTCCCCCCAAAGGACATGTTGGCAACCCTGAAGCCTCCAACATGTGGAAAACTCTTAAAAATATCACCGGCTATGGCAAACCTCCTTCCCAGGCTGAAAGAAATCAACAACTGGCAGATGACCTGAACATGTTTTACTGCAGGTTTGAAAGGAAACTACAGCCACCTATCTCCGCAACCCCCATCTCAGACACACCAACAACAGCCAAGCCTCCTACAACTGACCTCATCCCATTGGGTTCACAACCCCTAGTGATCACAGAAAAGGAAGCGCAAGGCCTATTTCACAGACAAAAGCCAGGAAAAGCTCCAGGCCCAGACAAGAAAGCTCCTTCTTGCTTAAAAGTCTGTGCTGACCAATTGGCCACCATCTTTGTTAGGTGTTTTGTGCCAGCCATGGCAGTCTCTTCAAAGGCCACCAGATGGGAGCAAAGAGGCACCTTTGATCCCACTGGTGGGTCAAGGGGCTCCGACCCCTGCAGCCCCATTGGGGGAAAGTCAATGGTCCTCCGGTCTCCTCACACACTAGTAAGGGAGGGGCCAGGGACTCCTATAAGAACCCCTGCACAGGGGCTGCTCTCGCTTGTTTCCCTTGATCTTGTTCTACTCTCCTATGGGACTCACCCATGGGCTCGATCCAGGCATGGATGCCTCCATGCCAGGGAATTTATATTTGCCTACTTTTATTTTCTCAATAAAGAACTAACTTAATTGCATCCTTGCGTGCTGCCTTTTCTTGGAAGCGCCTTCAACGGACCATCGTTCTTCGTGAGATCCCTCACAATCTTCACCTGTATCTTCAATAAATTGCAAGAGATGTGCTATGTTCCTTCTTGTTTCAAACGCTCTACTATCATCCCAGTGCCAAAGAAGCCCACCATCAAGGAACTGAACGACTACAGACCAGTTGCTCTAACATCTGTAGTCATGAAAACCTTTGAAAAGCTAGTGCTGTCCCACTTGAAAATCATCACGGATCTGCTGTTAGACCCCTTGCAATTTGCATACCGAGCAAATAGATCAACAGATGATGCTGTTAATATGGCTCTGCAATACATCCTACAACATCTTGAATCTCCAAAGACGTACGCAAGGGTTCTCTTTGTAGACTTTAATTCAGCATTCAATACCATCATTCCAGACACTCTTCTAACTAAGCTAAACCAGCTACAGGTACCTGAACACACTTGTAAGTGGATCATAAGCTTCCTAACAAACAGGAAGCAGCAGGTGAAGCTAAGCAGAATCGTATCAGATACCTGTACAATTAGCACAGCCCCCCCCAAGGCTGTGTGCTCTCCCCACTTCTCTCTGTATACCAATGACTGCATCTCTAGTGATCCATCTGTTAAACTACTGAAGTTCGCAGATGACACAACAGTGATTGGTCTCATTTGAGACAATGATGAATCTGCATACAGACAGGAGGTTAAACAACTAGCCTCATGGTGCGGCCGGAACAATCTGGAAGTGAACACACTCAAAACCGTAGAAATGGTGGTAGACTTTAGGAGAAACCCTTCCATACTTCCACCTCTCACAATACTAGACAACACAGTATCAACAGTAGAGACCTTCAAATTTCTAGGTTCTACCATATCGTAAGGTCTGAAATGGACAGCTAACATCAAAAAGTCATCAAAAAAGCACAACAAAGAATGTTCTTTCTGCGCCAACTCAGAAAGCTCAAACTGCCCAAGGAGCTGCTGATACAGTTCTACAGAGGAATTATTGAGTCTGTCATCTGCACCTCTATAACTGTCTAGTTTGGTTCTGCAACCCAACAAGACAGACACAGACTTCAGAGCAGGGGTGGGTTCTAAATTTTTTTATTACCAGTTCTGTGGGTGTGGCTTATTTTGTGGGTGTGGCTTGATGGTCATGTGACTGGGTAGGCGTGGCCAACTCAATGTCACTCACTTCAAGGGGTGCCTCGCTTGGCCCTTCTCCTCCCAGCCATTCCTTGTCATATCCAGCCTCAATGTATCTATAGTTCTGTAAAAATGTTGTTCACCTTTTTTCAGCTTTATTATCTACATACTATATCTGTACTTTCATGGACCACTGAAAGGAGGAAATGGCTCACATGCTTTGCCCAAGAGTGTGATAGGGAAAAGGCTTTTAAGGGGCTGCTAGAAAGAAGGGTGGTGGTGGTGTTAATGTATTTTCCAAAGCACCAGAAGGCAAAACAAGAAGCAATGGATGGAAACTGAACAAAGAGAGAAGCAACCTAAAACTAAACTTCCTGACAGTGTGAACCAATATAGGTGCAGAAATACTTCAGTCATAATTTCACATATAAAATAGCCATTTGTGTAATACAACCTGCATATTGTTCAAAACAGTCATTAGTATTATGGCTGATGTTTGACAGCAAGCCTAAAAGTCAAAGATTACAAGAGTGCTTCTTTGTATGTATACAAAACATCACATACCAGGAATAGCATATTAAGATGGACTTATGCAGTGGTGGATTTCAAATTTTTTTACTACTGGTTCTGTGGGTGTGGCTTGCTGGGCGTGGCGTGGCGTGGTGGGCGTGACAGGGGAAGGATACTGCAAAATCCCCATTCCCTCCCCACCCCACTAACCTGCTCTGGGAAGGAATCAAACTCCCCACTCTTCATTTCCCCAAATAAAATATTACTCATAAGAAAAGCAAGGAAAAATCAAGCTGCTAACAAGGAACCTGCCTGATACTCATTCCACATTCCTGCCAGCTGCATAAAGGAAACTTTGTAAGAAGAAAACAGCTACCGGTGCTTAGAGATAATAGAAAGTGGAAGCCGGAAGTTCGGCTCCATTTACAAGCAGGCAGAAAACTCATTCAAGACAGGATATTTCATAATGGAAATCACCCAAACCTTTTTAGAAACACAAAGCCTATGTTGCACAAACCCCAAAACATAGAACCATATAAGAATCTCTCCTCTTATCCAATTTGTTGTTCAGCTGACCCAGAAAGGAATAACCTCCTTCCAGCAGCTGCTTCTTGGCTTGTCAATTTAAAGCAACGTGGTCTTCCCCCCCCCCCCCCCCCCCCCCCCCGGAGTCCTGATTTTTTCCTTCTAGCTGATCAGTTGGGAGGCTTCTTGGCTTCTCAATTTAAAGCTGTTATGTATCTAATTTTGGAGGGAAAATTAGAGTGGGAAAAAGCTCGATGATCATTGGCTAACACACTTGACAAGTAGCTATATAAGGAGAGCTGTTCTACTGTAAAGTTGCTGGATTCTCACTGTACATTAAAGAGTTGTTGTTCACTTCAACCTGTCTCCTGTCTCTTCACTCGCCCGATCTAACACTGGTGACAATGATGGGATTGAGGTAGACAGGTTGCACAAATAAGAGCTGACAACAGAATCCAGCCAGGCGGGAAAGTCTGCACGAGCCAAGCACAGCAGAGAAATGTCCGCCTTCGCACCACCAACGCCGTTTGATCCTGTGAAAGAAAAGTGGGGATCGTACATGATGCGGTTTGAATGCTTCCTCAAAGCAAATGACCTCTAAGGGCTGTCTGACAATCGGAAGCGAGCCCTCTTTTTGAGTCACTGCAGCCCCGAAGTGTTTGACACAGCCGAATCGCTGTCAGAGCCAACACCGGTGCAGTCTGTACCATGGCAGGTCCTGCAGACCACGTTGAGGACGCACTATGCCCCTGTGCCATCCAAATTTGTTCAGCGCTATGAGTTCCGGCAAAGACTCCAGAAGAGCCGTGAGCCAATAAACACATACATGGCAGTGCTACGCAAGGCCGCCACACACTGCGAGTACATCTAGATGATGTCCTCCTAGAGCAACTAATATGCGGAGTCTGGGACATTCGCCTCCAGAGGCGACTGCTGGCCAAGACAAACCTCACCCTGCACATTGCCCTAGATGAAGCCAGAGTGCACAAATCGTCTAACAAGGCAGCAGAATCCCTGCAGCGGCCGGCGCCACCCCAGGCGGCACAAAAGTCTACCCCTGTCCACAGGGAATCAGCCCTGACTGATAGCGATGAAGAAGGCGATGAGGACGTCTTCAAAATGGACAGAAATAAGAGGGATGATGATGGCTGGAAAGAGAGTTGTGCTAGTTGTGGGGGATTCCATCGGAGATAGACGTGCCGATTCAAAGATGCCATTTGCAGGCGCTGTGACAAAAAGGGACATTTGGCGCAGGTGTGCAGGGTGAGTCAACCATCCAGTCACAAGCAGAGAGCATTCACCAATCAAGCCGGTCAGCCATGTCCACATAAGGACGGAAACGTCCAACAAAATGAACATTGGACTTACCTGAAGGTTCTTTCTCCTTGTGCTGCGTGAGAGTCCATTGAGTGGGAGGTTCCTCATCCAATTGGCCTCTGACTGAGTAAGAAATTAGACTAAACACACCTCCTCTTCCTGTTTAGCCCAGTTCCGCATGAAGTCCGGATCCGAAGAAACTGACATCCTGAGCAAAACATAAACAGAAGGCAAAAAGGAAAACCAAAACAGAAAACACAGCAAGGGCGGGTATGGACTCTCACGCAGCGCAAGGAGAAAGAACCTTCAGGTAAGTCCAATGTTCATTCTCCCTTGTGCTGCTTAGAGAGTCCATTGAGTGGGATATACCCAAGCTAAATATCCCCAGGGTGGGAAGAAACAGAGGAAGTGGAATTGCCCTCCACAGGGAGGATGCGCTGAAGAACTCTACGACCAAAGGCTGCCTCAGCTGATGCAAATCTGTCCAACTTGTAGTGGCGGATGAATGAATTCGGTGATACCCAGGTAGCTGCCCGGCATATCTCAAGGAGAGGGGCCTATGTCGCCCAGGCTGCGGTGGTGGCGGCACTACGAGTCGAGTGGGCTGCAACACGACCAGGAAGTTGTCTCTTCCTATGCTTGTAGGCCAGGGTGATGCAGGCCTTGAGCCACCTGGCAATGGTGGATGACGAAACTTTGGAGCCAAGCGAGGTAGGTTGGAACGAAACAAACAAGGATTCCGACTTGCGGATGGATGCTGTCTGGGAGATGTATGTACGGAGTGCTCGACGAACATCCAACTTATGCCAGTGACGTTTGGTGTGGTGAACAGGATGTGGACAGAAGTCTGGAAGAACAACTTCCTCTGATCTGTGGAAGTAGGAATTGATCTTTGGGAGAAAGGTGGGATCCAAACACAAGACGACCCGATCAGAGTGAAAAATACACAGATCCCTGTGTACGGAAAGTGCGGCCAGTTCGGAAACCCGGCGAGCTGAGGTAATGGCCACTAAGAAGGCGACCTTGAAGGACAAAAACTTTAGACTGACAGTGGACAAAGGTTCGAAGGGGGGCTCCATAAGAGCTTGTAGAACCAGACACAGGTCCCAGGAAGGATATCTGTGAATGATGGGAGGGCATAGATTGGCTGCTCCACATAGAAAACACCTGACACGGGGATGAAGGGACAGAGATTTGTGACCCTTACAGGAAAGGACAGTAGACAGGGCTGCCACTTGTCGCCTAAGGGTATTGACCATCAGACCCGCCTTGAAACCCACCTGGAGAAATTGCAAGACCTGTGGGATGGAGGCCCGTGTGGGATCAATGTCTGACGAGACACACCAGCGACGGAAAGCGGACCAGGTGGCTTCGTAGATCCGAGCGGTTGAACTTCTATGAGATGCAAGAAGAATGTCTATAACTTCCTCAGAATAAAGCTCTCGCTTCAGTAGGTCCCTTTCAATAGCCAAACGGCTAGCTGAAGCCACTGGGGGTCTGGATGAGCCATGGCCCCCTGAAGCAGAGAAACTTGGTCTGGCGGAATCCTCCAGGGTGGGGCAATGGAGAGATCTTTGAGATCTGTGAACCAGGCTCTTCGGGGCCAGAAGGGGGCAATTAGGATGACCTCCGCTCTCTCTTCCAAGATCTTCCGAACGACCCTCGGAATCAGAGGGATGGGAGGGAAGGCGTAGAGTCGACCCGGAGGCCACTGGCAGCGTAGAGCGTTGGTGCCTTCTGCTCCTGGTGTCCAGTACCTGGAGAAGAACCGGGTCACTTGTGCATTGACCGGAGTGGCGAAGAGATCCACCATTGGTAGGCCGAATAGTTGAACGATCTGATGAAATAGAGAGGGATGCAGTTGCCATTCCACCGGATCGATGTCGGTGCGGCTGAGCCAGTCCGTGCGAGTGTTGTGGATTCCCGCTATATGCTCCACTTGTAAGGAAAGCAGGTGCCTCTCTGCCCAAAGACCCAACTGAGCGGCCTCATCCATGAGGAGTCTGGAACGAGTGCCGCCCTGGCGATTCACGTGGGCTTTTGCCATGACATTGTCCATCCGAAGAAGAACGTGATGCCCCGACAGGTGACTCTGGAAGAAACAGAGAGCCAGATGGGCAGCCCGCAACTCCAGCCAGTTGATGTCGTTGCGGAGATCCCTGGCAGTCCAACGCCCTTGAGTGAACTGGGACTTGAAGTGAGCCCCCCAACCGACCAGACTGGCGTCCGTGGTAACCACCAGACGGTGTGGTTCGAGAAAGGGAGACCCCTTCTTCAAGGCGGGGGAAATCCACCAGAGTAATGACTTGAGGACCCTGGGAGGAACCTTGACTCGAAGGGATGAGTTGCTGCTGCCTGCCTTCTGGCTTGGAAGGAGGAACCACTGAAGGGGTCTCGAGTGCAGTCTTGCCCAGGGAACGATTGAGAGGCAAAAAATCATCTGACCTAGCAACTGGGAGAGACGGAGAAGCGGAACCTTGCAAAGCGCCCTGACCTGTCGGATTGTGGCTCTGATGTTGTGGCTTCTTTCCTGTGATAAGAAGACCTGACCCAACTTCGTATCGATGCAGGCTCCCAGGTGAACCAAGTCGGTGGTAGGACTCAATTGGGTCTTCTCCCAATTTATGGTGAAACCGTGTAGTTGGAGAGCCTCGATGGTGAGTTGAACATCCTTGCGGGCCTGTTGAAACGAGGAAGACTGAATAAGAATATCGTCCAAATAGCATTGCAGTCTGACAGGGAAGGAACGTAAATGGGCCGCCACCATGTCTAGAAGTTTAGTAAAAATACGGGGGGCTGAAGAAAAGCCAAAGGGCATGGCCCTGTATTGATAATGGGTGTGCCCTGTCACTGCGTTTTTTAATTTGCCAGCTGTGCTTGAACTCGGCCACTTGCCGTAGATGCTCAGAACTCTTATCTTTAAGCTAACTGCGCAGGTCTGCATTCCTTCATTCCTTCTACATCTTTCTTTTGTTCTTCCTGCCAAGAGGTCCGGCAGGAACGCTGCCAAAATGTAACTAATTAGGTAGCAAGAGTTTTTTTATTTTCTTTACAATAAAATGAGTTTCTTAGAATATATCTTGGATTTATTTTGCTTTTCGAGTATGCTTCAAGAAAAAGGCCACGATCCGCCTCTAATTAAGTGCAATTACCCCAGGAGGGGAACAGGGTTTGAATGCCACCCTGACATGTGCATAAGAAAACCTAAGAAATCTCCTGTGGGAGAGCCTAATGGGGACATGTAAATAGGCCTCCCGGAGGTCAATAGATGACAAAAAGTCTCCCAATCTAATGCCACTCAGGATGGAATGGAGTGAATGCATTTTAAAACGCCTATAACGAATATGAATGTTCAGGTGCTTCAAGTCCGATATGGCTCTATAACCCCCCAACTTTTTTGGAACAAGAAACAAAATAGAATAGAACCCAGAGCCCTGGTGTTCTGGAGGGACCGGTTCAATGGCCTGAATGGAGAGAAGATGCAGAATCTCAGCTTCCATCGCAGCCCTCTTGGAAGGGTCCGAGGGGATAGAACGTTGGATAAATCTACGAGGGGGGAAGAAACAAATTCCAAGGTGACTCCAATGGACACCGTCTGAATGGCCCATGTGTCTGTGGTTGTGGAACGCCAAACATCAGTGAAGTGAGCGAGCTGACCACCAATGGGATGTAAGTGGGGAGCAGCGTTATTTTCTGCGATAAGGTCGAAACCCAGATCCCCTGAAGGGGCGTCTGCCCTGGGATTGACGGCCGCGATCCCTGTAGGGTTGACGTTCCTGAGGTCTGTCGGAGGAATGACCGAATTGTCTTGCAGGCTGCGTGTTTTGAAACCCTTGTTCAGTGTGACAAAAGGACTGCCTGCGATAAGGAAAGGTAGATCTTCTGTCGTATCGTCTGGACGAAAGGGGAAGGACTTTCTTCTTGTCCCTACCCTCCACTAACACAGGATCCAATGCCTCACCAAACAGCGCCCCCCCCTTTGAAGGGGGCTGCCGCCAGACGCCACTTGGTCTTCATGTCTGCTTGCCAGTGACGGAGCCAAAGAAGTCGACGTTAGGCGATGTTGGAAGCCATGGCGCGGGAGGCAAACTTGGCAGAGTTGAGTGTCGTGTCCACCATGTGTTCAGTGGCGGCAACTATCTTACTGATATCTTGATGTATACGGGTATCCTCTGTAGATACTCTATCTTGCATTTTTTTGAGCCAGATGAGAGATGTCCTGGCGAAAAAGGAAGCAGCTGTAGCCGACTTGATGGCCCATGCAGAGGCCAGATGACTCTTACATGTCGATATTTCAGCTCGTTTGTCCTCCGTGCGAAGGCCTTCAGCCGCAACAGATGGAAGGATGCTGGGGGAAGTCAGGCTGTCCATAGGAGGATCAATGACAGGAAGTTTTAAAAGTTCTTCAAACTCCTGTTCAACAGAGTAGAACTTTTTATCCATGCTGCTAGGATTGGAGATAGAACCAGGCGGTGACCATTGACGCTGAACAGTGTCCACAAAAAGTTTTGGAGAAGGAATGGTGTCCTGTTGAGCGACACGTTCAGTGAAAAGACTAGTGTTGGAATCAGAAGAGTCCAGAGCAGGCAATGATGGAGGCTGAATCAGACCCATGTTTGCGGTGACCTTGGCCTTGTGCAACAAAGTCTTGAACTTCTCATGAAAGAAAAGTCCTGTGGAAGGAGAACTGCTGGAAGAAGGGTCCACCTCTTCACCAGAGAGACAGAAATCAAAAGTCTCTTCCTCATCCATAAAGGACTGGTCACTGTGATGAGAATGAGAAGGAGACTGGGAAGGTGCAGGGGCCTCATGGGTCAAGTTGCTTAACGTATTGTAAGCCGCCCTGAGTCTCTGGAGAAGATATAAATCAAATTAAAAAAATAATAATAAAAAAAGTGCGAAGACCTGGAGGAAGGTCTTGCTGGAGCTGGCACAGAAGAAGGAGCCAAAATACCCTTTTGTGAAAGGGCTGATTCAATGTCTCTAGCCACCAACTGAGCAATCATGTCACACATCTCTTGGGGAATAGAGTAGGACTGACTTTCCGGAGGGCAGAGCCCCGCCGCTGTAGCAGTGAACGTGGCAGAAGGCTGATTAACAGCAGGAGAGGGAACCTCAGCTCCCTGCGCAAAAACCTCTCTCACCATGGACTGATCTCCCTGAGCCGTGGAATCGACATTTGAAGACCAAGAAGAGGAGTCTTGGATGGGAGGAGTTTCCTGTTAAGGATATTGGTGTTGTGTTACCAACCAGCAGAGTAACTGCACAAGGAAACGTTGCTGAGAGCAATGGATACGAGATATACAAACTGGTTTATCAAAAGCTTACTTTATAGTAGGAAAAAACAGTCTCATAGTCGTTAACCAAATTCCAAGTCTTTGCCAATTAAATCAGTCCAGTAGTTACAGTAAAACAAACTCACTCTGGTTCACAAACCACGATGGTAGCAGATCCATCAAACGATGATTAGCAGATAGCAACTCCTCTCAATGGCAGCATATCATCAGCTTCAGCATATCATCATAGCAGCAACTGAACATGTTACAATGCTTCGCTTAAATACTCTCACAACCAGTCATTACCTAATTACAGCATGACTCAGCATTACAATGAATCAGCAAGAATACTTTTAACGTAACATAAGACATTTACAGATTAAAGGTACAGTACACATATATTGCCTGGACAACTAGTTAGGCCCAACCCATATCCTAACAGTTCCGAAGCTTGCTCTGGGATGAGATCAAGTGGAACAGGCAAGACAGAGGGAGGGGAATGCACAATGGCTTCGGCCTGCTTTTTTGCTTTATCAAACTGCTTATTTAGAGCCATGTGCCTTCTCTAGGCATCCTTCTCTGCAGCAGCAGAAAGAGAGGCAGAAGAAGTAGAGGAAGGGTTGGATCTAGATCCTCCCTTGTGCTGAGATGGAGCTTTATTACTTCTGGTGGAACGGGTGCGATCTGCCATGATTAGTAGAAGTAAAAATTTTCAGAACAAGCAGAAGAAGTACTGTATCAATGCCCCCCAAAAACCTGAAATAAACAGGGAATATCAGGGGAGTTAATAAAACCCAGAAGTGAGTATGCAATAAAGAAAACAGTCAATGAAACAATAGATCAATTGGAAGAAGCCCAGCTGAAAGGAATTAAAATAGCGCCCAATGACTCAGCACTCAGATGGCGGAGAAAAAATGGCAGCTCTAATGAGAGAACTGACGAAACAACTCTGCTGTAAAATGGTGCCAAGCCGCTTGGGTGATTAAACTCACAAACCCAAATGCAATCATGAGTCAGTTAGTTCAAATTAAAGGTGAGCATCTCAGGACCGACGGAACAGTCCCACAAACACGCCACAAAGTAAGCAAATGCCTATTGGAGTCAAATGTGAGGCAAAACCAGGGAAGAGCTGAGCCGCAGCACCACGAGGCTTCTCTCTATTCCCACAGCGCGAGGCTGAGCAACACAGCCTCTCACACGCTCTTCTCTCCGCTTTAAAAACTTTAAAAAACCTTAAAAACGGCAATAAACCCCCCAGCCTCTGACTCCTCTCCACAACCCACAGCTAAAACATTAAAAACAGTGCGAGGCCGACAACACAGCCCTTCACGCGCTCTCTGGCAACTCACGATCTCAGTGCTGGGTTGTTTGAAAGCGATGTGAGCCGCCGCCAAAGCGAGCGCTCTACAGCTGATCAGCCTTAGGCGAAATTTCCTCCTCTCTGCCAAAAACTCCTTTAGAGAGCGAATTTCAGTGAAGACACAATAAAGAAATCAGTCTTAGAGAGTCCAATGAGTGGAGCTCCAGGAAAAAACAAGTGATTGAGGCTCGGACTGAGTAAGGAACTGGGCTAAACAGGAAGAGGAGGTGTGTTTAGTCTAATTTCTTACTCAGTCAGAGGCCAATTGGATGAGGAACCTCCCACTCAATGGACTCTCTAAGCAGCGCAAGGGAGAAATGAGGCACCTATTCCAAAACACCTGAGACATTCCAGACCCGCATCGGCCAAGATACAATGTCCCCGGAGAAAAAGCTACATGTAACTGTCAAAATTGAGGGATCCCCATGCCAAATGAAAATAGACTCTGGCTTGTCCATTACTATCATGTCCTGGACCGAGCTAAAAGCAGCAATCCCGGAAATCAAGAAACATCAGCTGAAGCACCAGCGCCTAAGGCTGAACGACTACCAAGGAAATAGCATTCCTGTTGAAGGCTGTGGGACATTCCAGGTGAAATTCGGCCATTTCAACAAGCGGCTGCCTATCACCATGGTCAGCGGACGTCTACCAAGCCTCCTAGGACTCGACTGGTTCAAAGCCCTGGGCATGGGGGTCACCGGGACCCACTCTACCAGCGGCGGCCTGACAGACGACCTGCTCCACAAATTCCAGGACGTTTTTGATGACTGCCTTGGCAAGTATGTGGGGACCCCTATTTCTTTTAACCTGGACCCTAATATAGCCCTCATTAGAATGAAGGCGAGGAGAGTGCCATTTGCGCTTAAGCCTAAAATAGACCAGGAGCTGGATAAGATCATACGGCAGGGCATTCTAATACCAGTCGACCATGCAAAATGGGAAACCCCGATAGTCACCCCTCTCAAATCTGATGGGTCAGTGCACATCTGTGCCGACTATAAGTGTACCCTAAACAAAGCCCTCCAGCAAAGCGCCTATCCTGTCCCCATTGTGCAGCACCTACTCCATTCCTTGGGCCCTGGTAAGGTTTTTGATAAACGCGACCTTGCACAGGCGTACCAGCAACTGCCAGTAGATGGTGCTACCGCAGAAGCACAGACTATAGTAACACATAGAGGTGCCCTCTAATGCCCAAGACTACAGTTCGGGGTTAGTGTTGCCCCCAGACTATTCCAAAGCGTGATGGAACATCTGCTGCAAGGAGGTTGTACCAGGGGTTGTCCCCTATTTCGATGACGTTCTTGTCACCGCAGCAGACGAGCAACAACTAGGGGACTGTCTAAGGAGGGTGCTGACTATTTTTAGGAACGCGGGGCTGCGAGTTAAGAGACAAATGTCAAATAGCAGTGCCTGCTGTTGTATTTTTAGGGTACAAAGTCGATGGGGCAGGCATACACCCCACTGAAAGTAAAATCAGAGCTATCCACAATGCGCCAACCCCAAAGAACAGGGCGGAACTACAGGTGTTCCTGGGACTTTTAAACTTTTATTCGATTTTCTTAAAGGACAAAGCCACAGTGGCTAATCCACTCCACAAACTGTTAGCAAAAAAATCCCTGTGGGTTTCGGGTAGGGCGGAAGCCGAGGCGTTTGCAGCTGTCAAAAGACTCCTCTCAGCCGACAGCCTCCTCATCCAACACAACGAACTGCTTCCCCTTGTCTTAGTCTGCAGTGCCTCCCCTTTTGGTGTGGGGGTTGTTTTGGGTTCATAGACTGCTGAATGGACTAGAAGCCCCCATCGCCTATTTCTCCCATACCCTGTCCAGAGCTGAGAGAAATTACAGCCAGCTGGACAGGGAGGCCCTGGCGGCTGTCACCGGAGTTAAAAAGTTTCCCGAGTATCTGTTTTTTGAACTCGTGACTGATCACCAGCCCCTGCTAGGACTTTTGGCTGGGGATCGCCCCACTCCAGCAGCCATGTCCCCCTGTCTGACTAGGTGGGCTATTTTTCTGGCTGCCTATTCTTATCGACTCATCCATCACCTGTGTCGGAGCCTTGGGCATGCCGATGCCCTCAGTAGGTGTCCGCTGCCAGATATGCTGGAGGACCTGACTCCAGGCATTCCTATTCTGCTTATTGACTCTATGGACTCTGGCCCTATCACTTCTGCTGAAGTTGCAAGGGCCTCTGCTAAAGACTCTGTGTTGCGAACTGTTATTGGCTGGGTGCATAGGGGGTGGCCGAAAGGCCCTGTTGGTGGGGAATTTAAACCATTTATCTGTAAACAACATGAGCTGTCTACGCAAGGGGGTTGTTTGCTATGGGGTGACCGGGTGGTTCTTCTGCTGTGTCTAAGGGAACAAGTATTGACCACATTGCATATTGGGCACCTGGGAATTGTGAGGATGAAGGGATTGGCGAGGAGCTATGTGTGGTGGCCCAATATGGACGACAGCATTGCTAAATGGGTGGCCAAGTGTACCCCCTGTCAAGAATCTCACCCCGCTCCCCCGACGGCCCCATCCAAAGAGTGGGAAAGGCCCCGGGGACCATGGTCCTGCATTCATATCGATTTTGCTGGCCCATTCCATGGTCAAACCTTTCTAATCGTGGTGGATGCTTATTCTAAGTGGCTGGAGATCATATTAATGCACTCCACCACTGTGGAGGCTGTAATTAAAATGCTCCGGAAACTATTTGCCATGCACGGGCTACTGGACACCCGGGTGTCAGATAATGGGCCTCAACTTATGGCTACACAATTCGAGGGGTACCTAGTGGAGATAGGGGTCCATCACGCACTCAAAGCACCTTTTCATCTGGCCAGTAATGGTCAAGCTGAAAGATTTGTGAGATCGGCCAAAGAGGCACTGGCCAGACTCAGAATGGGGGACTGGCAAGCCATGATTGATACTTTTCTGGCAGCCCAACATGTTACCCTGTGCATGGCAACGGGACGAAGTCCGGCAGAGCTCTTAATGGGCCGGAGACTCCGCTGCACCCTAGATAAGCTGCACCCCAATTACTCCCCTGAGGGGTACATGGAAGCCGAAAGTAAGTTTCTCTATTGGTTCCCTGGTCTTCGCAAGAAATTACATGGACGGTCCCCTCTGGGTGGCTGGGCAGATATCTGACATTACCGGGCCCAGGTCATATATTGTCAAAGTCAGTAATGGAAGGGTATGGCGCAGACATATTGACCAGTTAAGGAAAAGTCTGGGCCAAACAATGCCCGATGAGCCAAACTACAAAACAGACAAACCAGTCCCTAACTCACCAATCGTTCATCCAACAGCTAACTCAAACCCGAAGTGGCTGGAGGACTTACCTGATGACTTCGGTGTCCAGTGCCGCCCCCTCGAGAAGCCAGGCCCATCCAAAGAGTGCGATGCCCATAAAAAAATCCAGGAGGTTCCATTGGCTCGGCTGGGAGAGACAAAGGGTCCCTCCGACCAGCCCAAATCCCCGCCTCAGACTGAATTGCGCAGGTCAACTAGAATCAGGGAACACCGTAGTCACCTGCGTGATTATGTATGTAAATAGTTCGGTTAAATGCCTTCTGGGAGGGGAGGAATGTTATGTATCTAATTTTGGAGGGAAAATTAGAGCGGGAAAAAGCTCGATGATCATTAGCTAACACACTTGGCAAGTAGCTATATAAGAAGAGCTGTTCTACCGTAAAGTTGCTAGATTCTCACTGTACATTAAAGAGTTGTTGTTCACTTCGACCTGGCTCCTGGCTTCTCACTTGCCCAATCTAACAAAAGCTATGGTGTCTTGTTTTTTTTCCTCTTCTTTGTCAAGTGAGCCCTGATTTTTTCCTTCTAGCCAATCAGCTGGGAGACGGGAGGCAGTGAATAGATTGGGGGCGGGGCCAGGCAGAGGTGGTATTTACCGGTTCTCCGAACTACTCAAAATTTCCACTACCAGTTCTTGCGAACTAGGGAGAACCAGTAGCAACCCACCACTGCTTCAGAGGATAATTAGAACTGCAGAAAAAAAAATTGCTACCAACCTGCCTTCCATTGAGGACCTGTATACTGCATGAGTCAAAAAGAGGGCTGTGAAAATATTTACAGACCCCTCGCATCCTGGACATAAACTGTTTCAACTCCTACCCTTAAAACGACGCTATAGAGCACTGCACACCTGAACAACTAGACACAAGAACAGTTTTTTCCCGAACACCATCACTCTGCTAAACAAATAATTCCCTCAACACTGTCAAACTATTTACTAAGTCTGCACTACTATTAATCTTCTCATCGTTCCCACCACCCATGTCCTTCCACTTATGACTGTATGACTGTAACTTTGTTCCTTGGATCCTTACGATTTATATTAATATTGTTTCCTGATTGCTTATTTGTACCCTATGACTATCATTAAGTGTTGTACCTTATGATTCTTGACAAATGTATCTTTTCTTTTATGTACACTGAGAGCATATGCACCAAGACAAATTCCTTGTGTGTCCAATCACACTTGGCCAATAAAAAATTCTATTCGATTCTATTCTATTCCAAAATGGCCTCAGCCAGGCTTCAGGGTTGCCACATGTGACCACACTTCAGGCGCTCGGCAACATGGCTGCATTTATATATATTAATTACAACTTAAGTTGATTTAGTGATATATTTAATTAATCAATTTAATTAATTAAACTTTCTCTATCTTCTTTTAATTTTCTATACTTATATTATATTGTATTATAATTTATAAGTTTAAATTTATGGTATAAGCAAATTGAATTGATAAATACAGAGAATAAGAAAAGAGTACATATTTACTTATAGATATATAAGGAGGAAAGATAGAATAGTATTTGACTGTAGTAATAGATTGATAATATCTTAGGAATTGAATAGATAACAGTATTATAACAAATATCTTATCTTCTTTCTTGTCTTTCCCCTTTCCTTCTGATATAATTTATTATAAACCTGAGTCATTGATATATTATTATATTATTATATTGACAAATCAAAATAGAGTGAACCAGAATCTTTAAAATATACACACTGTGTTTATCATATATATAATTCATAGCAACCATATATATACTATTGTTTAAGATAAGAATTGACATTTAATACTGGTAAGATTTAACAAACAAGCAAGAATTTAAATAGTATATTTAAGATAGAATAGATACATGATTTGCTGAAATATTTGATTTTTTCCCTGCTCCCCATTAAAGATCTTTTGATCCTTATATAACGATATTGAAAAGTGAACTCCAGAAAATTGGTTCGAAAGTCAAATAACTATATCCTGTTCCCACAATTAATATAAACTATATAAATAATTTATCAACAAGAAATCCCAATGAACTGACTTCATAACATAGATTGTGTATGAAAATTTGGGAAGTGGTGAAACAGAAAATTAAGATGACAACTACAGGCCCATCTGCGACAACTAAAACAAGTAAAAGGATAATTTCCAACCAGACATCGACCACTGCATCACCGATACAACAGAAAACGATGGACACAATGCTATCTATAGAAAAAGAGAAAACTCCCCCAACATTTAATATTCAAAATATACATTCAGTCTTGGCGATGATACAAGAGGGGATGAATAAAACACAAGAATCAATAGCTAACAATCATGAGGAAAGCAGGAAGAATCATGAAGAACTGAAATCAGATGTAGGAGAAATAAAGGACAATTTTTAAAAAATGGACTATAAGATGGAAAAGATACAACAAAACATCGCAAAAAATGAACAACGGATTCAAAACATTGAAACAAAAATGGACCAAGCAGAAAAAAAATTGGATAATATGGAAAGTGATCAAATAGCATTGAATAAAGAAATGGAAGATTCAATTTTGTACTTAGAAATGGAGAAGGCATCCTTTTACCTAAGATTTCAAAATATCATTGAGAACAGAGAAGAGAATCTGAGAGATTTGATGGTGGGGATTTTAGCAGAAGCGACCCAAAAAGATAAGGAGGAAATCAACAGAGAAATAGACGAGGTCTATAGAGTATATACAAATTACGCCCGAAGGAATAAATTGCCTAAAGAGATTCATATTAGATTTGCAAGGAAATCGGTGAAAGAAGAAATATATAAAATAATGAGAGAGGAAGTAATTACTTACGAAGATAAAGAAATAATAACATTAAAACAAATACCGAGAAGAATAAGAGAAACAAGGAAAAATTATAACTTTCTAACAACAGAATTGAACAAACACAAAATAATGTTCCGGTGGTTGACACCCGAGGGAATCCTTGTTTCATGGCAAGATAAAAAACACAGAATCGACACCTTAGAAAAGGCACAACAGTTTTTTGACAGGTATTTTGTATTAGAAGAGGAACAGGAAACCGAAGTTCAACAAGATTTCATCAACAAGGAGGGCCCAGTAGATGAAGTACAGAGAGAACGAGAAGGAAAAACAAGAATGGAGAAAGAGAAGATGGAAAGAGAGGGAGCAAGGGAAAAAACACAAATTATTGCAAAAAACACAAGAAGACTCAGGACAGCAAAGAACTAGAAGATTGGAATGGAGAAGGAACTAAAACTGATATCAATTAACATAAATGGCTTAAATATCCCATCTAAGAGAACTCATATATTTAAAAACTTACAGAAATTGAAGACAGATATCATAACATTACAAGAAGTCCACATCAAAAAACAACATCAAAAATTCCTAGAAAATAAATGACTGGAAACACTCTATACTGCACTAACAGAACAAAAAAAGAAAGGCATTGCAATATATATCAAAAATCACATACAAGCAAAACAAATATTTGCAGATGAGGAGGGTAGGACCCTGATGATTGAGATCAAAACAGGAACGAAAACCATACTATTAGTGTCACTCTATGTGCCGAATGGAAGCCAAACTGATTATTTCAAAAAAATACATAATATAATCAAAGAATTGGACTATGAAAATATATGTCTCATTGGAGACTATAATGCAATTGTAGATATAGAGAAGGACTATCAAAATAGTAAAAAAAATAAATCCAGGAAAAAAACACTACCGGATACATTTCAGGATATGGTACAAGAATTTCAGCTACAAGACGCTTGGAGGGAAATCAATCAAAATAAAAAACAATTCACATTTTATTCAAATCTGCACCAATCATGGTCCAGAATCGACATGGCCTGGATGACAGCAGACCTCAGGTTAGACAACAAACAAATAGAAATTGCAACAAATACATGGGCAGATCATAGTCTGATTGTAATAACATGGAAGGGCCATCAAACACGGAGAAGATGGATGATGGACAAAGACATCATAAAGGATAAACAATATGTGGAAATGATCCAAAAAGAACTGAAAATATTTTTTCAAATTAATGTAAAAGAACATACTAGTCTTCAAAATTTATGGGATACAACTAAAGCCTATATAAGAGGCCTAACAATCGCCTACATAGCAAAAAAAAAATAAAGACAAACAACAAACAAAAGAGAATTTATTGATGCACCTGCAACAATATGAATTACAATTATAGAAAGAGTCACATAATAAAGAAATTAAAGAGAGAATTAACCTTACAAGACACAAAATAAACTTAATTACAACAACGGAGCTAGCAAGGAAAATTAAAATGGCTAAACAAAACCAATTCGAACATGCAAATAAAACTGGCCGGTGGCTGGCCTACAAACTGAAAAAAGAAAAAGAGAAGAAAATGATACAGCAATTAAAAGACGAAGACGGACAAATATACCATAATAATGAGGACAAAAAACGAATCGCAAGGGACTTCTTTCAAAACCTATATGCAAAAGAAGACATTCGAGAGGAAGACACTATAGAATATTTAAGCAAAATAAACATCCAGGAATTAAAAAAAGACCACACCGAATCATTGAATAGACTGATTTCCATGTTAGAACTAATAGAAGCAAGGAAGAAACAAAAAAACAACAAAACAGTGGGACCAGATGGCATACCATCCGAATTTTATGACATTCCAACAATCACTAGATGACATTCTAATACAGGTATTGAATGATGCACTTCTAGAAGCTGAAATTCCACAATCATGGAATGAAACAATAATTATGTTAATACCAAAACAAGATTCGGATCCTGCTGAAATTAAGAATTATAGACCAATTCTTAATGTGGACTACAAACTATTTACATCTATTATAACACAGAGACTGAAAAATTTCATTAATCATTATATACATACAGACCAAAATGGCTTTATCCCCAGACGACAAATCAAAAATAATACAAGGACAATTATCGATACCCTTGAATACTATGAACAACGACCAGATAAGCAACTAGCATTAATTTTCCTGGACACACAAAAAGCGTTTGATAATCTTAATTGGACATTCCTAATAACACAATTGGAAATGATGAAATTCGGAGGAAGATTCTTAAACATGATCAAAAGAATATACAATACCCAAACAGCATGAATATTGATTAATGGAGAGACAACAGAACAATTTGATATAAAGAAAGGAGTGAGGCAAGGATGCCCCCTATCCCCCATATTGTTTATATTAACATTTGAAATATTATTGAAAGAAATTAGGGAAAATAAAGAAATAACAGGATTAAAGATAAAGAACCAGGAATACAAACTGCAAGCATTTGCGGATGATACAGTACTCATCCTAGAAAAACCATTACAATCAGGATTCAAATTATTGACAAAAATAGAACAATATGGGGAAGTAGCGGGCCTGAAAATTAATAAACAAAAAACAAAAATGCTAACGAAGAACCTCACCAAAAATCAAGAGAAAGAATTGGAAAATATACTAGGAATACAAATAGTAAAGAAGGTGAAATACCTAGGGATCTGGCTCACCAATAGAATATCAACACTCAAGGAAGATAATTATAATAAATTGGCCAAACAAATAGAAAAAGATTTAGAATTTTGGACTAAACTACAGTTATCATTCCTAGGTAAAATCTCCTCCATTAAAATGAACATTTTGCCAAGGATGCTGTATCTATTCCAGGTGATACCAATAAATCCAGGAAAAACTTACTTCAAAGATTTGGATAAGATGATATTAAAGTATAACTGGCAGGGGAAAAAGGCAAGAGTTAAACTAAAACATCTACAGGATAAACGAGAAAGAGGAGGAATGGGGCTTCCAGATTGGCAAACTTACTACAAATCATCATCACTAACATGGATTAAAGAGTGGATCGAACTCAAAAACAAACACATATTAACACTAGAAGGCTTTGATTTGACGAAAGGATGGCACGCATATCTATGGGAAGAGAAACCTAAAAAACATGAACAATTCTTGGTTACAGTATAATCAACTACAAATGAGATGGAAAGAAGATAAAAAAACTGGTTTAATGATGTATGAAGTAGAATTGGTCAGACAGATAAAAGAGAAAGGACCAATGCATATTAAGAGAGTTTATAATGTTTTGTTAGAAAGGGACTCAGAAAAAGAGCTGGTTAAGGATTGTATGATTAAATGGGCACAAAATTTTACAGAACCAGTTATGATGGATACTTGGGAAAAAATATGGGTCCAGAATGTTAAATTTACACAATCGCAGGATTTGAGGGAGAATTTTTATAAAATGTTTTATAGGTGGCATTTAGATCCTAAGAAATTGTCATGTATGTATCCTAATGTTCAACCAAAATGTTGGAGATGTGATTGTTTAGATGCTACATATTATCATATATGGTGGACTTGTAAGAAAGTGAAGGCTTTTTGGATAAAAATATGGTGGGTTATGCAAAACGTTTTGAAGAAAAAGCTACAATTTTCTCCACAATTGTTTTTATTGGGTATAGTTAAGGATTTTACAAGGGGGGAAACAAAATTGATATTGTACATGGTGACAGCAGCTAGATTGTTGGTGGCCCAACATTGGAAGAAAGATGTCCTGCCTAGTATTGATCAATGGACCCAGAAGATGGCCGGATTTGCAGAGATGGCGAAGATTTCTGCTTTCTTAAAAGATCATACACAAGAGAATTATGTGCAAGAATGGAAAAAATGGATTGATTATATACAAAATAAATATCAAACTAGAAAATATTATATAGCTTTCAGCTGAAGGAGATTAGACAAATATGATTATGCTGACTAGAGTAAAGAGGATAGAATATGAAGGGGTTGAACAATATATATTGTGTTTGTAGTTATAATAGACTCATATAGTGGAAGTCCGAAGGGGGGGAGGGGTGGTTGGGGAGGGATGGGGAGGAAAGGGAAGGGGGAAATGTATTTGATAGTTTATATGTTTTAAATGTATAACTTGTGGGGGGATGGGGGGGAAAGGGGGGAAAATTTGTATTTGAAAAACTTTTTCAATAAAAAAAAAACATGAACAATTCCGAAGACATATTGTGAGAGACACATTGCTAAAGAATTGGACTGAAATTAGGAAGAATCACTACGATAGAATCCCACGGTGGATTTCAACAATGGAAGCACAAATATACCCAAATACAATGGACACAAAAGTTTAAAATTAAAATTGAAAATTAGAAAATGGCTTCAAGGCAAATAAAAACGGTCGTGCCTAAAAGTGCTGGGGGATCACCTGCCCAACTATCTAAATTGCAATCTTTGTCAGCTCCAATGGAACCACAAATATTAACATTGGAAGCTTTGCAGGAAGCTTTAAAGATACAAGCTTCTGCTTTAGAGCAAAAAATTACCTCTGTCTTTGAAGAAAAAATGTGAGATGTAGCTGAAGAGATGGCAGAAATTAAAGAGGTAATTCAAATTCGAAATAAGGAAATCAGAGAAGATATTGTTTTGGCATTTCAGGGTCTGGCAAGCCATATTGAAGAGCTGGATGAAAGAGTGGATGAAATTAACCAATCCAATGTGAACTTGGAAAATAAAATGGGTGAGGTCCAGACAAAGATGGAGAGGGCAGACCTTGAAGTGATAATGATACAATACAGGGTGATGGAGTTTGCCCTGAGAATAAGAGGCCTGAGAGAAATAATCAAGAGAATTTGCGAGAGATCTTTGCTGAAGCCTTTGCACAGATAAGTGGAGAACAAAAGGCAGATCTTGAAGGGCAAATTGACAAAATTTATTGTGTTAATTCATGGATTGCCAGACAGAAGCACTTACCAAGAGATATTGTAATTTATTTCGCAACAAGGAGGATACGAAATGAAATTTTACAAGCTTCCTACAAAAATAAACTTCAAGTGGCAGGGCAGGAGGTTGTGATATTGAAAGAAATTCCCCCCAAAATGTTGAGAATCAGAAAGGACTATGCTTTTTTGGTGGAAGAACTGAGAAAACACCAGATACAGTACAGATGGGAGGTCCCAGCTGGATTAGTGGTGAATTACGCAGGAGAAAGATATCGTCTCAACACAGTATGGAAGGCAAGAGATTTTTACACAAATGTACTAAAGGTTAGATGCCCACCTTCTCCAGAGGCCAGAAGAGGAAAGGAAGCAGTGGAGGCAAGAAAGGGGGAGAAAGAAGAAATGCAGGCACAGGCCCAAGGAGGGGTTTTGATTAATCAAGAAGTTTTAATACAACTTTCGGGCACTGTTCAAGCTCTGGAGTTATTTGAAAAAATAGAGGAACCAAAGGATCAAAGACAGACCTGAGCGGCAACTAAGCGCAAAGAAGAATTAAAGGTTCAGCAAATTCAGATGAAAACTCAAGAAACCACAAAAACAGAAGCAGTGGGAGGAGCAAGGGCAAAGAGGAGAATGCAAGAAGATCTTCACCTGATGCTCCAAAAGCTTCAAGGTGCCAAAAATGGCAACTAGATTTCTAACTTGGAATGTCAATGGTTTAAATTCACTGCAAAAGAGGAGGAAAATATTTCATTATTTGAAGCAGTATAAAAATGAAGTAATTTTTTTGCAGGAGACACATATCAGAATGAAAGACCAAAAATATTTGATAAGTGCAAGATTGGGAACACACTTTGTAGCATCAGCACCAGAAAAGAAAAATGGCATAGTTATATACTTAAAAAAAAACTTAATAGCTAAATTAATTGAAGCAGATGATCAAGGACGATATATAGCAATTGAAATTTTAATAGAGGGGGAAAAATACTCTTAATTGGAGTATACGCACCTAACCAACAACAAGAAAAATTTTACAAGCTCTTACATACTAAATTAATACAATGGGATTACAAATCGTGTATATTACTGGGTGATTGGAACGGAGTTTTAGATACTAAAAAAGACAAAAAAGGACCGTTGCAAAATATTCAAACGCGAGCCAGATTGCCTAAATCTTTTTTTGATATGATGGAAGATATGGAGTTGAGAGATATCTGGCGAGAACGGAATGTTGAAGAAAAAGATTTTACTTTTTTTTCTGACAGACACTAATCTCCTTCTAGGATTGATTTTATATTAATTACTAATGATTTTCTTTCTAGGGTGAAGAAGACGAAGATATGTCCAAGAACATTAATAGGCCCTAGCCCATTTTGGATGGAACTGGAATCTGAAAAGGGACCTAGGAGGTCCTGGAGGTTAAATGAAAATTTGTTTAGATATGAGGAAAATGTGAAAGAATGTAAAAAAATTTTGAAAGAATTTTTTGTTATGAATATGCATAAAGGTACATCCATGGAAGTGGTATGGGATGCAAGCAAAGCATATATGAGAGGTATTTTAATATATTTGAATAATAAACATAGACGTAGACAGGAAAAAAAATAGAATGATTTAGAAAAGGAAATAAAAAAGAAAGAGCAAGTATTAACACTGAATCCAGCAGATAAGAAAACAAAAGAAGCAATTAATTTATTGCGAGGGCAATTTAATATGTTGATGGCAGACCAGGCTGCAACTAGTTTGCAATATGCTAAACATAATCCTTTTTGTAATGCTAATAAACCAGGCAGATGGCTAGCATATTTGTTAAGGAAAAAACAAAAGTTGCGTACTGTAGAGAAGATAGAATATAAAGGTAAAGAGGTGTATCAGCAAAATATGATTAAAAAAGCATTTTTAGAATTTTATACGAGGTTGTATGCCAGTGATAAAATTCAAGGCATAGATATAGATAGATATCTACAGAAGGAGAATATTTCTATAGTTACAGAGGAGCAAAGGGAAGGTTTGAATCAACCGATAACTTCTGAAGAAATTGTTTCAGCAATTAAACAGTTGAAAGTGGGCAAAGCCCCTGGGACAGATGGATTGACATCTGTTTATTACAAAAATTTGCAGCTAGAAATGGTGGAACCACTTAAAGAATTATTTACCAAAATACAATCTGGAGGAGAGGGACCCCCATCTTGGAGAACAGCATTTATTTCTTTGATCCCAAAGGAGGATCAAGATCATAGTCAGCCAAAAAACTATAGGCCTATATCGCTTTTAAATACAGATTACAAGATTTTTGCTAAAATATTAGCAAATAGGTTAATGCTGGTTATGCAACAATTGATTCATAATGATCAAACTGGTTTTATAAATGGGAGACAAATGAAAAGTAATGTAAGGCAAATAGTTAACATACTGGAATATTTGGGGAAGAACAACCAAGTCCCTGCGGTGCTTATATTTTTGGATGCGGAGAAGGCATTTGATCGATTGAATTGGAATTTTTTATTGAAAATAATAGAAAAGATGCAGTTTGGAGAGTATTTTACACAATCTATTAAGGCAATATATCAGAAACAAACAGCACAAATAATAATCAATGGTAGTTTAACAGAAACTTTTAATATTGAAAAAGGAACAAGACAAGGATGTCCTTTGTCTCCATTACTGTTTATTTTGACTTTGGAATTTTTGTTGAATAAAATACGTAGCTCAGATAAAGTAAAGGGAATCAAAATTAGGCATTATGACTACAGATTAAGAGCATTTGCAGATGACTTGGTTGTTACTTTAATTCAACCAGCACAATCGGTTATAGGTTTAATGGATATAATTAATCAATATGGACAAGTATCTGGATTTAAAATAAATGCAGGCAAAACAAAGATAATAACTAAAAATATGACTATAAGCCAAAAAGAAGAAATAGAAAGAGTAACATGATTTGAAGTAGTAAATTTTTATTTATTTATTTATTTTATTAAATTTTTATACCGCCCTTCTCCCGCGGGACTCAGGGCGGTGCACAGCCGAGATAAAAAACATAGCATACAAAATTTAAGAACAATTTAAAAGCATTAAACAATTTCGGCCCAATAATTTAAAACAATCCAATTAAAACCAAATTCAAATAAAACTGGGAGGAAGGGATGAAGCCAGCCCTGCTAGATGGAATAGATGCGTTTTCAGGGCCCAACGAAAAGTCCTGAGGTCTGTTATCGTGCGTATCTCAGGGGGTAGGTCATTCCAGAGGGCAGGTGCTGCCACAGAGAAGGCTCTCCTCCTGGGGGTCGCCAGCCGACATTGTCTGGCCGACGGCACCCTGAGGAGGCCCTCTCTGTGTGAGCGAACCGGCCGGTGGGAGGCTATTGGCGGCAGAAGGCAGTCTCGCAAGTACCCCGGCCCTAAGCCATGGAGCGCTTTAAAGGTGGTTACCAACACCTTGAAGCGCACCCGAAAGACCACAGGAAGCCAGTGCAGCTCACGCAGGAGAGGTGTCACATGGGAGTGCCCCGTCGCTCCCATAATCCCCCGCGTGGCCGCATTCTGGACCAGTTGGAGTCTTCGGGTGCACCCCAAGGTGAGCCCCATATAGAGAGCGTTACAGTAGTCCAGGCGGGAAGTGATGAGTGCTTGAGTGACCGTGCGTAGGGAGTCCCAATCCAGAAAGGGGCGCAACTGGCGTATCAGGCGAACCTGATAAAAAGCCCCCCTGGCCACGGCCGTCATGTGCTCTTCTAAAGACAGCCGTGCATCCAGGAGGACGCCTAAGTTGCGAGCCCTCTCCGTGGGGGCCAATGATTCGCCCCCAATAGCCAGCGATGGCACCAGCTGGCTATATCGGGACGCCGGAAGTCACAGCCATTCGGTCTTGGAAGGGTTGAGTCGGAGCCTGTTTCTACCCATCCAGACCCACACGGCCTCCAGACACTGGGACATCACTTCAAGGGCATCGTTGGGGTGGCCTGGGGTGGAGATGTACAGCTGGGTGTCATCAGCGTACTGATGGAACTCCACCCCAAAGCCATGGATGATCTCGCCCAGCGGCTTTACATAAATGTTGAACAGAAGGGGCGAGAGGACCGACCCTTGTGGCACCCCACAAGTAAGGCGCCTCGGGGTCGACCGCTGCCCCCCTGTCAACACAGATTGTGACCGATCGGAGTGGTAGGAGGAGAACCACTGCAAAACGGTGCCCCTCACCCCCAGCCCCTCCAACCGGTGCAACATGATACCATGGTCGATGGTATCAAAAGCTGCTGAGAGATCTAACAGGACCAGGATAGAGGAACAACCCCTATCCCGAGCCCTCCAGAGATCATCCACCAATGCGACCAATGCCGTTTCTGTGCTGTGCCCAGGCCGGAAGCCGGACTGGAGCGGGTCCAGATAGACAGCTTC
>WNWU01011210.1:29157-39625 GCA_012654045.1 Ptyas mucosa | reverse complement strand
TTCCAGAGGGCAGGTGCTGCCACAGAGAAGGCTCTCCTCCTGGGGGTCGCCAGCCGACATTGTCTGGCCGACGGCACCCTGAGGAGGCCCTCTCTGTGTGAGCGAACCGGCCGGTGGGAGGCTATTGGCGGCAGAAGGCAGTCTCGCAAGTACCCCGGCCCTAAGCCATGGAGCGCTTTAAAGGTGGTTACCAACACCTTGAAGCGCACCCGAAAGACCACAGGAAGCCAGTGCAGCTCACGCAGGAGAGGTGTCACATGGGAGTGCCCCGTCGCTCCCATAATCCCCCGCGTGGCCGCATTCTGGACCAGTTGGAGTCTTCGGGTGCACCCCAAGGTGAGCCCCATATAGAGAGCGTTACAGTAGTCCAGGCGGGAAGTGATGAGTGCTTGAGTGACCGTGCGTAGGGAGTCCCAATCCAGAAAGGGGCGCAACTGGCGTATCAGGCGAACCTGATAAAAAGCCCCCCTGGCCACGGCCGTCATGTGCTCTTCTAAAGACAGCCGTGCATCCAGGAGGACGCCTAAGTTGCGAGCCCTCTCCGTGGGGGCCAATGATTCGCCCCCAATAGCCAGCGATGGCACCAGCTGGCTATATCGGGACGCCGGAAGTCACAGCCATTCGGTCTTGGAAGGGTTGAGTCGGAGCCTGTTTCTACCCATCCAGACCCACACGGCCTCCAGACACTGGGACATCACTTCAAGGGCATCGTTGGGGTGGCCTGGGGTGGAGATGTACAGCTGGGTGTCATCAGCGTACTGATGGAACTCCACCCCAAAGCCATGGATGATCTCGCCCAGCGGCTTTACATAAATGTTGAACAGAAGGGGCGAGAGGACCGACCCTTGTGGCACCCCACAAGTAAGGCGCCTCGGGGTCGACCGCTGCCCCCCTGTCAACACAGATTGTGACCGATCGGAGTGGTAGGAGGAGAACCACTGCAAAACGGTGCCCCTCACCCCCAGCCCCTCCAACCGGTGCAACATGATACCATGGTCGATGGTATCAAAAGCTGCTGAGAGATCTAACAGGACCAGGATAGAGGAACAACCCCTATCCCGAGCCCTCCAGAGATCATCCACCAATGCGACCAATGCCGTTTCTGTGCTGTGCCCAGGCCGGAAGCCGGACTGGAGCGGGTCCAGATAGACAGCTTCATCCAGGTACTGGGGAAGCTGCCGCGCCACCACACTCTCAACAACCTTTGCAACAAAGCGAAGGTTGGAGACTGGACGATAGTTAGCCAAAACAGCCGGATCCAGAGAGGGCTTCTTGAGGAGGAGCCTCACCACCGCTTCTTTCAAAGCGGCCGGCAGGACACCCTCACTCAAGGAAGCGTTAACAATCCTCTGGAGCCAGCCTCGTGTAACCTCCCGGGAAGCCAGTACCAACCAGGAGGGACACGGGTCCAATATACATGTGGTCGTGTTCAGCCGTCCCAGAACCCTGTCCACGTCCTCGGGAGCCACAGGATCAAACTCCTCCCAGCTAACACTCTCAAGACCAGCCTCAATCATCCCGTCCGGACTTACCCAGTCAGAGGCCAGACCTTCCCGAATCTGAGTGATCTTGTCATACAGATACTGCACAAAATCCTCAGCTCGACCCTGCAAGGGATCATCCCGCGCTTCCAGATGGAGGAGGGAGCAGGTCACCCTAAACAGGGCGGCTGGGCGATTATCTGATGATGTGATAAGAGCGGCAAAATAGCTAGATTTTGCTGCTTTTATCGCCACTAGGTAGGTCTTAATATGAGATCTCACCAGTGTTCGGTCAGATTCGGAGCGGCTGGTCCTCCAACCACTCTCTAGGCGTCTTTTCCAGCGCTTCATCTCCCTCAGCTCCTCAGAGAACCAAGGAGCTAGGTGAGTTCAGTGCCGGGTCAGAGGCCACAAAGGCACGACGCAGTCCAAAGCCCCGGCGGCCGCACTGTCCCAGGCGGCCACCAGGTCTTCAGCCGAGTCATGAGCTAGAGTCTCAGGAAATGGCCCAAGCTCCATCTGGAACCTATCAGGATCCATCAGGCGCCTGGGGCGGAACCACCTAGTCGGCCCCGCCTCCCTGCAGTGGGGTGCAGCAGTTAGAATGTCCAGTCGAAGGAGTGAGTGGTCAGACCATGACAAGGGTTCGATGACTATATCCCCTATATCAAGGCCACTCAACCACTGACCAGAGACAAAAACTAAGTCCAGAGTGTGTCCACCTGTGTGAGTAGGGTCATGAATTAACTGAGTAAGGTCCATGGCCATCATGGAAGCCATGAACTCCCGAGCCACCTCAGATGTTTCACCGATAGATGGCAGGTTGAAATCCCCCATGACTAAAAGTCTGGGGGTATCAACCGTCACCTCGGCTATGACGTTGAGCAGCTCGGGCAGGGCCGTTGCCATATGGCAGGGAGCCAGGTACGTGATCAACAAGCCCAGCTGTACTCCACGGCCCCACTTCACAAAAAGGGACTCACATCCGGCTATCTGTGGAACAGTGGTCTCCCTCGGATCAGGACCTTCCTTTATAATAACCGCCACCCCCCCGCCCCTGCCCTGAGCTCTCGGCTGATGGAATGCACGGAAGCCTGGTGGGCACATATCTACGAGGGGAACCCCCCCCTCCTGGCCCAACCAGGTCTCCGTAATACCTGCCAGGTCCGCTCCCACCTCCTTAAAGAAGGTTAAATATTTAGGGGTCTATATTATGACTTCAAATGCGAAATTATATAAGTACAATTACGAACCCTTGTGGCAAAAAATACAGAAAGAGATGGAAAACTGGAAAAAATTACAACTGTCTCTGTTGGGAAGAATAGCAGCAGTAAAAATGAATGTTTTGCCAAAGTTTTTATTTCTTTTTCAAATGATACCAATACTTAAAAAAGATGCAAATGTGAAGGAATGGCGGAAGGGTATTAATAATTTTGTTTGGGCAGGGAAGAGACCGAGAATAAAGCAAAAAATAATGCAAGATATATGTGAAAGAGGAGGTCTCAAAATGCCCAATTTGAGATTGTATTATGAGGCAGCTGCCCTTTCGGCAATTAGTGATTGGATTAACTCAACAGAAGAGAGAATATTGAATATTGAGGGATATGATTTGGTATATGGATGGCATGCATATTTATTATATGATAAAAAGGTGGATAAGACTTTTAAAAGTCATATATTAAGGAATGCGTTATTACGTGTCTGGAAAAAGTATCAATATAAACTAAACAATAAAATACCTATATGCACAATACCCACACTTGCGATAGAGAATATAAGCATAGAACAAAAACAAGATGTGATCACTTACAAAGAGCTTCTTATTATGGAAGGAGGAATATTGCAGTTAAAGTCTTTGAATGTATTAAAAGAAGAAAGGATAATTCAAACTTGGTTTCAGTATGGACAGCTGCAAGCTAGATGGAAAGAGGATCAGAAAATTGGTATCTTGCAAAATGAGGAAAACTTGGTAAAACAAATTAGAGACCAAAGTCAAATGCATATAAAAAGGTTGTATAATGCATTGATAGAGATAGATTCGGAAACGGAGTTAGTTAAAGACTGTATGATAAAATGGGCACAAAATATTGAGGAACCAATAATGATGGAAACGTGGGAAAAAATATGGGTTAGAAATGTAAAATTTGCACAAGCCCAAAACCTGAGAGAAAATTTTTATAAAATGTTTTATAGATGGCATCTAGACCCTAAAAAGTTAGCTTGTATGTATCCAAGTTTACAATCTAAATGTTGGAGATGTAAGTGTGAGATGTATTATCATATATGGTGGACATGCAAGAAAATCAAGGCATTTTGGATAAAAATATGGTGGATTATGCAAAATATTCTTAAAAAGAAGATAAAGTTTACCCCACAGTTGTTTTTATTGGGTATAATTACAGATTGTACAGTTATAGAGACTAATTTGATTTTGAATTTAATAACTGAAGCCAGACTCTTGGTGGCGCAGTACTGGAAGAAGGAAGATCTACCTACTATTGAAGAATGGACATTAAAAGTAGTGAACTTTTTTTTTAAATTTGATTTATATGCCGCCCTTCTCCGGAGACTCAGGGTGGCTTACAATGCGTTAAGCAATAGCCTTCATACTTTTGTATATTTATACAAAGTCAGCTTATTGCCCCCACAATCTGAGTCCTCATTTTACCTACCTTAGAAAGGATGGAAGGCTTAGCGGAGATGGCCAAAATTTCAGCATATTTGAAGGACTATTCAAATGAGAGATATATATTGGAATGGAGAAGATGGATTGACTATATTCAAAATAAATATGGGACTAAGAAGTTTCAAATAGTTTATGAATAAAGAAAAGAAGATATTTAAGGGAATTTTAATATTTAGTCATGTAAAGGGGAGTTAAAGTGCAAGAGGGAGATAGGAGTCTATAGATAGTTTGTATATGTTAGCTTATGTTTGTTAAATGCTATACCTTGTATTTTGCTCTGGGAAGTCCGGGGAGGAGGAGGGGTGGGTTAGGAGGGGGGAGGAGGGGTGGGAAATTGTTTGTAAAAAAAAATTATCTTTAAAACTTTTCAATAAAAAAAACCCCGGAAACATATTTATTAGGTATATTCACAAATAACTACGAAAAAGAAACAACATATTTAATTACACATATTCTGACTGCAGCAAGGATCATCTTTGCACAAAATTGGAAATCGGAAGAAATCCCAACACAAGATAAAATAATATCGAAAGTAATGGAATGTGCCGAGATGGACAAACTCACTAAAGAAATCCAAGAAAAGGAAGAATCTGAATACTACCTGGTTTGGCAAAAGTGGTATCAATGGCTGTAGAAAAGGAAAACCAAATAAAAAAATGATCCTAAAAAATTTGAACCAAATCATGTACCAAACGAGACACAATAGTGTTACAACAAAATTTAAAAAGTATTGTTATATAAGGTGAGATGTGGGAATATATATTGAGAAATACAATTTACCGATGTACTGTCTTAAGAAATAAGACATCACGTTTAAATGTTGTATGTGTCGTGTATTGTTTTATTTGTACATGTATGTGTTCCTTTTTTTTTCTGTGTGTGTATGTTTTTAATTCAATAAAAAAAATTAAAAAAAGAAAAAAAAGTTTATTGTCTTTTGGAAGAAAGACAAGCTGTTTTCCACTAAACTGAGCGAGAATATTTGAAAAAATGCAGAAAAAATGTAAATGCATGTTCGCAAATATGGATATAGGACTAGGTTAGCAATGGCAGTTGCTGGGTGTTATTGTTCTTGGGAAAGGAAAAGAAGTATTTCAGAGCCATCAGTCAGTTTGAGTATGGAGAAATTTCCAGCACATAGATTCCATGTTTATAAATTTTACTCCAAAAGCCAAAATGTTAAAAACTGGCCTTTGATTGAACTTTATGACACAAAACTTTTATAACTTGCATAGGCAGACAATATTTCTGAAGGGCTTCCTTATAACAGCAGGAGAAAATTTTAATTTATAAAATTATATGAGGGAAGGAATCCTCTCCATGTACATTTTGGACATGAGGTCAGAGGCTGGAGAGTCCAACTGGAATTGGAGGTCAGAGGTGGGCCTGGGTTGTGTGTGTATGTATGTCTGGCAAGGTAGTCTTATTTCCCCTGGGGAGATTTGGTGGGCTCCCTTGAGGATGAAAGCCAGGGCAGGCTCAGGTAGTGGTTGAACAGGATGCATGTCACTCTCTTTGCTTGGTGAGAGTCGGCATGAGGGTGGGTGTGAATGTAGCCCCTTCCTGACTAACCAGTAGGAGAGATGAGCCACTGGGAGGTTTATGGTGTATATATATGGGAGCTGGGGAGAGTGAGGACCCCTGCTGGCACTGAGAATGAGTGCTTAAGTGCTGCAGGAGGTCCCCCCTTTCCTGGTGTAGTCTGGGTCAGCATGAATGCTCAGTAAGATGGCAGGGCCCCTGGCTCATGGGGGAGGGAGGCCAGGGCAGGAGGGGGAGGATCACCTTGAAGGACTCAGGGCGGGGCAATATATTTCATTGGTGAGAGGCCATTACAGGGTTTGGCATCATCTGAGACTTCAGGGCAGGGGAGGTGGTGTAGCAGTTGTCATCTGGAAACCTCTTCTGACTTTCAGGGGTCATGCTCCCCAGGTTTTTCGGTGTAAGACCCTGTTCCTGAAGCTGGGCTCGTGGGATCAGTTGGGACTGTTGCTATTGCACCAGCCTCCCTGCTGCATAGCAACCTCCCTGCCTGAACTACTGGAGGCCATCTCAGGATTGGCAGTGGAATTCCCCAGGCTTGTGTTCTTGGGGGACTTCAAACTGCCATCCCTGGGGATGACCTTGGAAATATGGCTCAGGAATTCATGGCCACCATGGCGGCCATGGGCCATCCCAGGTCACTCTGGTTATGATCTTGTTGGAGCAGTGACAATGTGATCTGGTGGAGGATCTGTAAGTATCCCCTCTGTCATGGCCAGACCATGCCCTGGTGTCTCTGAGATTCTCTCATGCTGCCCCCTTCTTCAGGGAGGCAAGACCTATTTGAATGGTCTGCCCTGGTGATTGATGGATCTGCTTGGGTTCCAAAGGGAGCTGGGGGATATCCTGGTGGTCCTGCTGTATGGTCCTGTGGAGGCTCTGGCTACAGCCTGGAAAGAGAAAGCCACAAAAGCCCTGAACAGGATCACACACCCATGTGGCCTCTCTTGGCCCATTGCTCCTGATACACCCTGTGGTTCACAGAGTTGTTGAGGGTGTTGAAAAGGGCTAAGAGATTCTGGAGTGCTGCTGGAGGAAAACAAGGGATTAATTTGACCGATTATGGGTTACAGGCCTACCTTGTGGTGATAAGAGCAGCAAAATGCCATTATTTCTCCACCCTTATTGCATCTGCACAGTGTTACCTAGCTGTCCTGTTTAGGGTCACTTGCTCCCTTTTAGGGAAGTGTGGCTCAGATGACCATCTTCAGGGTCTTGAGGAGGAATTTGTGGAACACCTGAGTGATAAAATTGCTCCAATCTGTTCACAGTTGGAAACCACCACGGAGCAGGTCCATAAGCGATGCCTGGGAATCATACTTACCTGTGGTGGTGGAAAAGGTGGTTGCACAGCAGCTCCAGATGGTCCTAGATGAAAAAAAATGTCTGAACTTTTCATCTTGGGTTTCAGGCCTGGTTATGGGACAGAAATGGCATTGGTTGCATTTCTAGACAATCTCTGGTGAGAGCGGGATGGAGGTAGTGCATCCATCCTTGCCCTCCTTGAACTCTTGGTGACTTTTGATAAAGGTATTATAGGAGAAGTATTATACTTCTATAATGGTATTATAGGAGAAGGAATGGCAGAGCCAGGGGGAGGAGTAAAAAAGGGGGTCAGTTTAGAGTCATTACAAAGCCATAGCTTTGATAGCTGTTGACCCTTCTAATGTCAGAGTGCGCACAGTGTGACTATGTGAGACCACCCAGGAGCAAATACAGTAAACAGAGGTTTGTATTTAAATAGTGGTTTTATCTACAAAGAATATATACATACACGTACTTTAGTCAGACCTCAAACAGCAATCAGCAATTACAGCACGGAAGCACACAAGGAAAGAGAGATACGCCCCAACAGGGCCTCTTCTTATTACAGACTCTTAAAGTGATATCAGCCCTAAAACCTTGCTGACTCATTCCTAGCATTACATCATCATAGCAGCTGGTCAGCTCTTAAATCATTACCCTGACATCTAACTCTAACCAGGTGCTGACCGTTAGTTGAGAAGATTCCTGTGCAAAGGCTTTTAGTAATAAATCAGTTAAATTGAACCTTTGTGTGTGGACCTGGTTTTTCATGCCTGACATTCATCTACCAACTTTGTGTTATCATTGATTCATGCATGGAAGAGATTTCAAGTCAGTTCAGACATCAGAGGCAGCCTGTCAAGATTGAAGCTGCTTATGCTTCTTTTGAATCTTATCGCTTTTCAACTTGCCAAAGAACTGGGGAAAAGGAGGGGTGAGATGGAATGCAGAGGCTCCAGACTTCAACCATGAGAGCCAAGTACCCACCAAGGACACTTCTGCAGGTGTTGGCCAAGACATGGACTATTCCCAAAATAAAAGACTGATTCATAATGGGACAATGTAACCCGTTTCATGGGAGGAGGGGAGAATGCTATTCTTTAACTATGCAAGCTTGTGTGGGAAGAATTGACATTAGAGCTGGTTTTGATTCTTCAGTGCCGAAATTATGTACTCAATAAAGTTTTGCTTTTGGGACTTTGAAATTCCTGAAAGTGTCTACTTCTGTTGGGTTTGTTAGTCAGACAGTTGACATTAAACCAGCTCTCCCTTAACCCCGGTTCCATGCAGCCTGCTGGGTCACCTCCAAGAGCACTGTGAGGAGTCCAGGGAACTGTTAAGTTGAGGGATCTAGCCCAATAACTCTCAATACAAAGTAATAGTTGCTATAAATAACAAATAGTTGTTATTTATTTGTAAGCATAAATATGGCATAGGCCTAAGTATACACTTATAACTGACCTTTGTCTTCTCTCCACAGGTATATGGTTGGAACAGCCTTGGTGCCCATGTGGACGGTCTTTTGTACCCAGGGTGAGGAGTCTAAAGGTAAGGTGGGATTGTGGGAGTGATGGGTTGTGTAGTTGAGTTAACCCTTGCTAGACCATAGAGAAATAGGAGCATATATAAGTTAGACATTTTACGTGACAAAACCCCCTCTAAAAGTCTAACTGGTGGCGAGTATATGGCTTCCATATACATACATATATATCTGATTTACATGTATACACATAATTTTGACATAAGGTATGCGTGTTGTTTGTGTTGTAATGGCTTGGTGAGTATGTCTGCTGTTTGCTCCTCGGTGTCGCAATGTACGGCCTTGATGAAACTGATCTCTGAGAGTTGTCTGACGTGTTTGCATTTTATATCTATGTGGCGTGATCTTTGATCAACGGCGTCGGCTTTTGATATTTCGATGGCGGCTTTGTTGTCCTCGTGGATGACTATAGGATACAACGGTTCTGTCCAAATGTCTTTGAGTAGGTCATCGAACCAGGTTAGGTTGTTGGCGGCCTTGGACATGCAGACAAACTCTGCCTCGGTGGTGGAGGTAGCCACTAGTTTTTGTTTACCTGTATACCAGTGTATGGGACTGTTGTTGAGGAAGAAAACATATCCAGAAGTACTTTTCCTGCTTTTGATGTCCCCTGCCCAATCGGCATCTGCATAGCAAGATAGTTTTGGTTCCGTGGATATGTCGGGTTCAAGGCATAAGCAGGCATCTGCACTGTATTTTAAATATTTGAGTATTTTCTTGATGGCATCCCAGTGGTAGATTGTAGGTTGGCTGACATGTCTGGATAATAGGTTGACTGCTAATGCAATATCGGGTCTGGTCCAGTTAGCTATGTATAGCAGTGAGCCTATGGTGGACCTGTATAATTTGTTATCAGTGAATGGCTCCGCTTCATTGTACATATTCTTTAGGAAGTCCGGTTGCATGGGAATTTCGCTGTGTTTGGCTTCTGACATGTTACATTTGTGTAACAGTTCTACGATTTACTCCTTTTGGGAAAGTCGGAAACCCTTATCTGTTTTGATTATATGTACCCCTAAGTAGTTATCTACTGTCCCCAGTGATTTGAGTGAGAAATGTTTTCTTAGTTCAGTAGCAAAATTATCGCATTTGGATTTCTGTTTCCCTATATATAATATGTCGTCTACGTAAACAAGGGCACTTTCGATTGAACCTTTTTCCTTTTTTATGAAGAAACATTTATCTGCTGAGGTGGCTGTAAAACCCATTGATTTGAGGGCCCTGGCTAGGCAGTCATACCATCTTTTGCCGGACTGCCTGAGACCGTACAGACTTTTGTTTAGGAGCCATGTGCTATCTTTCCCATCGTCAATTCCCGGTGGGGCCTTGACATAATTTTTTTTGTCTAAATCAGCATGTAGGTATGCTGTTTGTACATCGAACTGGTATATCCCTAGTCCTAGGATGGAAGCTATTACTAGGGCGCTCTTGACACTCTCGGCCCTGACTGTGGGGGAGGAGGTGTCTGTGTAGTCATCTGGGTATTTTTGAGCAAAACCTTGGGCAACCAGTCTTACTTTGTATAATACCTTATTATCTTCTAGGGGTTTAATCTTTTTTTTTATTGAAAAGTTTTACACAAAAAAAATTTTCCCCCAATATTCCCCCCACCCTTTTTCCCTCCCCCCACCTCCCCAACACCTCTTCCCGCCCTCCCCCCCAGACTTCCCAGAGCAAAATACAGGGTATTTCAATTAGCAATCATAAGCTAAATTAAGCTAACTATCCTTAAACTAACAAATCCCCCCCTAGAACCTTAACTCCACTATGAATAACATAATACATCTACAGTTTAACATTCATTCATAAGCTATTTGGTATTTTCTTTGTTTATTTTGTTTATTTTTTCCTTTTTGTTTTTTATTACAAAATTTTTCAAATTATACAAACATTTTCACCCCCCTTTCCACCCCC
>WNWU01011210.1:17534-29057 GCA_012654045.1 Ptyas mucosa | reverse complement strand
TGACTTCCGCAGGATGAAACCCCAATCCCAAACACCTTATTTACTAGTAACTCCCCTTGATATTCTACCCCCTGTATACCATTCATTTCTTCTTAACATTCAACTATTCTTTCCCCTCAGCTGAAAGCTAGCTGATATTTTCTAGTTTGATATTTATTCTGAACATAATCTATCCACTTCTTCCATTCCCATACATAAGTCTCCTGAGTATGGTCTTTTAGAAATGCTGATATCTTTGCCATTTCTGCGAAATTGGCCATCTTCAAAGTCCATTCTTCAATAGTAGGCAAAATATCCTTTTTCCAATATTGTCCAATCAGCAACCTAGCAGCCGTCACCATATATAATATCAGTTTTATTTCACCCACTGATAAGTCCTTAACTATACCTAGTAAAAACAATTGTGGGGAGAAGTTTAGTTTTTTTTCAAAACATTTTGCATAACCCACCAAACCTTTATCCAAAAGGCCTTCACTTTCTTACAGGTCCACCATATATGATAATATGTAGCATCTAAACAATCACATTCTCCAACATTTTGGTTGAACATTAGGGTACATACACGATAATTTCTTAGGATCTAAATGCCACCTATAAAACATTTTATAAAAATTCTCCCTCAAATTCTGTGATTGCGTAAATTTAACATTCTGGACCCATATTTTTTCCCATGTTTCCATCATAACTGGTTCTGCAAAACTTTGCGCCCACTTAATCATACAATCTTTAACCAGTTCATTTTCTGAGTCTCTTTCTAACAAAACGTTATAAATCCTTTTAATATGCATTGGTCCCTTATTTTTTATCTGTCTAACCAACTCTTCTTCGTATAACATTAAACCAGTTTTTTGATCTTCTTTCCATCTCATTTGTAATTGATTATACTGTAGCCAAGTTAGATTAATCCCTTCTTCCAACAGAATTTCTAATGTCTTCAATTGCCATCTGCCCTCATCCATAAAAAGTACATCTTTGTATAACCCCCGCCCCGAGTGACTTTGTATTTATATTCCAAATGGTATCGCCAAGATCCAACCAAAGCGGTATTTTATAATCCCATTTAAGTTGGTGCTTCTTCCAAACTCTCATCAATGCATTTCTAAATATATGACTATTAAATACTTTATCCACTTTATGTTCATAAAATAAGTATGCATGCCAACCAAATTCCAGATCATAACTTTCTATATTCAATACTTCAGTCTTTATCCTTCCAAACCAATCACTTGTTTGTGACAATGCAGCAGCTTCATAATACAATCTCAAGTTTGGAAATTTAAGACCCCCTCTTTCACGGACATCTTGCATAATTTTCAATTTAACCCTCTGTTTTTTCTCATTCCAAACGAATTTATTCACTCCTTTTTGCCATTCAAGCAATTGTTTATCAGTTTTGAGCACCGGTATCATTTGAAACAAAAAGATAAATCTAGGTAGAACGTTCATCTTAACTGCTGATATTCTCCCAAGTAAAGACAGCTGCAGTTTTTTCCAAGTTTGCATATCTTTTTGTATCTTTTGCCATAACGCCTCATAATTATTTTGAAACAGTTTTATGTTTGAATCTGCAACTTGAATTCCTAGATATTTGACCTTTGACACTATTTCAAAACCTGCCATCCTTTCAAATTCCTTTTTTTGGTTCTCTGTCATATTCTTGACAATCATTTTGGTTTTTCTCTGATTCAGTCTAAATCCTGATACCATACCATATTCTTCTATAATGTCTTTCATCTGGATTATTGATTTCATTGGCCATGTTAGGGTAACTATGATATCATCTGCAAATGCCTTAATCCTGTAATCATCTTGCCGTATAACTATTCCATTCAAAAAAATCGAATCCCGTATTGTATTCAACAAGACTTCTAAAGTTAAAATAAACAACAATGGGGATAGTGGACAACCTTGTCTTGTACCTTTTTGTATGCTAAAATTCATAGTTAAGCTTCCATTAATAATAAGTTGTGCAAATTGCTCTTGATAAATTGCTGAAATCGCCTGTATAAACCGATCCCCCAAATCCATTTTTCTCAGAGTCTTTATTAAAAGCTATTTGGTATTTTCTTGTCTGATACTTATTTTGAATATAATCAATCCATCTTCTCCATTCCGATATATATCTTTCTTGTGAATAGTCCTTCAAGTATGCTGAAATTTTCGCCATTTCTGTTAAATTCGCTACTTTCAGTATCCACTCTTCAATAGTAGGCAAAGAGTCCTTCTTCCAATATTGCGCAACCAGCAGCCTAGCTGCCGATATTAAATTTAGGATCAATTTAGTCTCTGATGATGTACAGTCCATTGTTATACCCAATAAAAACAATTGCGGAGTAAATTTCAACCTTTTTTTCAAGATATTCAAGATATTTTTTCAAGATTTTCAAGGGGTTTAATCTTGTATACCCACTTAGTCCCAATTGGTTTTTTTTCTTCTGGTACTCTGGCTGGTGTATATACTTGCAGGTCCTTGAGGCTCCTCATCTCCCTTGCCATGGCTTGTTCCCATTTTTCTTTTTCTTCTTGGGAAAGTTTTAGTATTTCCTCATATAAGTTGGGAGTAATGTTGTTCGCCTGTATGGAGATAATGTAATCCTCGAATCTTTTTGGTGTTTTGTTTCTGTTTGCTCTGACTGGTCTGTGTGGTGGTGTGTCTGTGTCATGTAGACATTTGGCTTCTTTATCTGTGAGTTTGTCTAATCTTAGTGTGGGGTGTCCTTCCTTCCATTCCTCAATCTTGAGTCCATGGTGTTTGGATTTATGGGTTCTGAGCTCTTTTGTTCTGTCTGCGTCCTGGTCCCTTTCTCTCTGCTTGTATTTGGATATGTCTCCCCCAAAGAAGATGTCATTGGAGTGCAATTTGGACCAGTTGGAGTGTTCATGAAAATCTGCTGATCTTGACACCACAAATTTGTTGTTGCTGTCTATGAACCTGAAGCCTTTTGTCCCTGGTTCGTATCCCATGAACCTTAGTCTCTTGGAGACCCTGTCTCCTTTTCTTCTTAACTGTTTGGGTATATGGACATCTGCTGGGACACCAAACACGTGCAGATGGGCCAGGTTGGGCTTCCTTTTGTGCATCATCTCATACGGTGTTTTGTCAATTACGCTGGACCATAGTCTGTTTAATGTGTAATTTGAATAATGGAGAGCTTCTGACCAGAAGGCTTGGCCCATCCCTGCATCTTCTAAAACACATCTCATCATGGTTTGGAGGATGCAATTTTTGCGTTCTACCACACCGTTCTGGAAGGCCGAAAATGGGGAGGAGGTGAAATGCAGTATGCCACGTTCCTTCAACCATTTTGAAAAGTCCCTGGACATGAACTTGGAACCACAGTCTGTCATTATCTGTCTGACCCTGGTATTGTGTTGAACCTCTACCCTCTTATGGAATTCTTTGAATCTCTGGAACGCCTCGTTTTTGTGTTTAAGTGTGTATACAAAACCATAGCGGCTAAAGTCATCCACAATGGTTAAGAAAAACCTCTCCTTGTACCTGATAGATGGTTTCAGTGGCCCTACCAGGTCTATGTATATTAATTGAAAAGTGGAGTCAGTGGTTCGCCCCGATTTCTTTGGTCTCGGCCTAACCCTGATTTTTGAGCATTTACAGACAGAGCACTCAAGGTAATTTTCACAACTCTTTACTTTCAAACCTTCACTACATTCAAACATTTTTTTGACAACCAGAAACCCAATGTGGCCTAGTCTCCTATGGAGGAGGTGGGCGCAATTGTCGTGAATGGGTTTACCCATGGAAATTGTGTCACCTCCAGATAACTTACAACTGGTGGTCTCCTGATCGACCCCCTCTGTTTTTCCGTTCTCTCTTCCCTCACTGGTCATGTTTACGTTTACACACTGTTGATCGCCCTCGTTTGGTGTGAAGCATGGTAGACCATCATGTACTGTTACTTCACCAATGTTTTCTCCTTTACTGGACATGTACACCTTACCTTCCCTGAATACCACCTCAATGTTAGTGTCCCGACTTAACTTTATGGTGGCCAGTACGTTGTATGGTATTTCAGGTATGAACAGTACCCCCTCTATTTCTCCTATCCCTGGGATGTATACGCTTCCTTTTCCAATTACTCTGGCGTTGCTCTGGTTGGCTACCTTTATCTCAAAGTTCACCTCAGTAAAAGTGGTGAATAATTTGGCATTGTATGTCCTGTGGTTGGTGGCCCCTGAATCTATGAGCCAGATATTCTCTTTGTCTTCCTGACTGAGAGTTGGTCCCCCGTACCTGAAACCATATATAGAGCCCATGTTGCTGTCTCAGGAGCTGTCCCTGCACTCTCTACCTCATCTGGGGTTGGGAGACCATCCGCATCCTCGTTCCTTTGTGGGTTTGTGGTCTGGAGAGTGTCTCCTGTGGTATCTTTGTCTGGATTCGGGCCTTTCTCTGCGTTCATTGTACCCCCTGTCCCTGGTATTTCTGGGGCAGTCCCTTTTGAAATGGTTCCTGGAACCACATGAGAAACATTCGGGGATGCTATTTATTCTGTCCTGAAACTCAACTCTTTTGGTTGGTCTGAGGTCTTTTCTGGACAGGTGTCGGTCCCTTCTTAAACTGTCCTCAGCAATCAACCGGTTGGTGAGGCTGTCTAATGATATGTGCCCTATGCTCAGGCTGTCTAACTGTGTGACAAAATTGTCCCAGCTGGGATCTAGCGAGTTTATGATTATACTCATCATGCTTTCTTCTGTGATGGTCTCACCTCTCTGTAGTAATTCAGCCCTGGTGGCATTGAGTTTTAGTAAATGTTCACTCATGGACACCCCTGGCCTGAGTCTGGCAGAGTGAAAATCTCTTGATATTCTTGTGGTGGTGGCCCTGCTCCTACTGTAGAATAATCCATAGAGTTTCTGCATAACCTCATATAGAGTCAAGTGATTGCCTATGCTGGGATACATGGTGGGTGAAATACTTGCTAACAACAAACAAAATGCTTTGTGGTGTATACAGTCAGTTTCAAAAGACCATGGCTTCTTGGGTGGTTTAGATATCAGAAAAAGTACATTCTCCCTCATAAATATTATTTGGAGTTGTTGACTCCACTCCAGGAGATTTTTCCCATCTAATTGAAGTTTGGGGAACCCATTGGGTAAAGTCCCAGAATGGTAAGAACTGCTACTTACAAAAGGCAGCTGTCCATGGTCCTGAATGTGTGGAAACTCACAGTAAGGGGTTGGTATACTTGCTGTCAGGTTAAAAAAACAGGCAGTCATTTTTTTTTTCACTTTCAACAGGGGGAAACTGAGCATGCGCGAAGCTCATTCTCTGCTGGGAACCGTCGGGTGAGGAGCTCGTGGCCGCGGCTTCTGAAGTTAGGCCCAGCCCTGCCAGGGGAAGTTTGGACTCACCCTGGGAACTCGGAGCTGGGCAGTGGAGGTCTGGAGCTGGTCCTGGGCTCGCGGTCACCGGGTGAGGCCTCCAGAAGATCAGCTGGTCGATGGTCACAGTGATCAGCTCCGGTCTGTAGACGCTGGTCATGGGACGGGCTGGGAAGCCCAGCGGAGGCTGCGGTGCTGGTGAGTGGTTCGCGCCGCGCCGTGGGACCGGTGTATTGATGGCGGGTGGTTGAGGTTCGTTGTTGGCTGGTGTCGCATTCCTCTGGCGTGTCACGGTGGGTGTCTCGGTGTCAGTGGGCGTTTGGGTGTCTCTTCTGACCTCGGGGGTCATTTCGTGGTTCGGAGGGAGTGCTGGCGGCTTGTATGCGGGGCCAAATGCCGCCGCAAGGGTCTCGATGGCCTTTTCTATTTTGAGCTCAGTAGGCGAGCTCCTAGTGACTTGATTCCGTTTTTCTTCAGTATTTTCAGATGGCCCCTTATTTGTTTTGAGTTCGGGGCTAGTTCGTGCCAAGAGGTTTGAATCCAGGCCTCCCATTGGCTGCTGGTTGTTCAAAGATGGCCACCGCAAAAAAGGCATGAAAATAGACTTGGTGTCAGGCTTCGATGTCATCTCAAATAAATTGTACTCCCAAGCAATTAGTCCTTGCTGAAATATTCCATTTATTAAGAACGACAGATCTGATCCCAACTTCGTCGAAGCCAATACTAGCCCTCTTACCCCAAAACCTTCCCCTTCCGTTCTCCCAAACTTCATCTTCTTATTGGCCATCTTCCAGCTCAATCTTCTCAGCTCCTGCCTCCAAACCCAGAAATTCCCCCCTCCCATCCCATCTCCAAGCAACCCTATCTACAGAGAAAAATAAGTAGGTAAAAGTTCAAGCCACATCTCCCTCTCTTTATGGCAGCCTTAAAAGGCTGACACTCGGCTGCTTCTGGCATGCCAGGTTGAGATGGCTCCTTTCTTACTGGGGTGGTGACTTCTTGTGTTGGTTCCGGTCCTTCGATCGCTGCTCCACAGTTTTTGAGTAGGCTCTGGAGATTTGTGATGAGGTCCTCGTTGGTGGCAGGCATTTCCATTATTTTTAGTATGGCTTGCCTGAGGTCATCACTCTCTCGTGATGTGTCTCTGTGATCATCATTTTCTTCTTCCCGCTGTTTCTCACCCTTGGATGGTGTGCTCAGGTCGATGGTCCGCATGTCTCCATTCGAGGTGGCCTTTGGTATGCCTCCGGTGGGTGTTAGTTTTGCTGCCATCTGTCTGGTAAAAGCTCTGGTATTTATGCTGTTCTTCTTTGTTGAGTATGCAGCTTGCTCAGACATGGCTCAGAGTTATGGGCAACCGACCTCTGCTACCATTTTGTTAAGTTGAGGGAACTAGCCCAATAACTCTCAATACAAAGTAATAGTTGTTGCAGCTTATTTATTTGTAAGCATAAATATGGCATAGGCCTAAGTATACACTTATAACTGACCTTTGTCTTCTCTCCACAGGTATATGGTTGGAACAGCCTTGGTGCCCATGTGGACGGCCTTTTGTACCCAGGGTGAGGAGTCTAAAGGTAAGGTGGGATTGTGGGAGTGATGGGTTGTGTAGTTGAGTTAACCCTTGCTAGACTATAGAGAAATAGGAGCATATATAAGTTAGACATTTTATGTGACAGGAACAATGTCCGGTATGCAGCAAAAGATGGAGCTGGCAATAAGGACTGGGAGATGGGCCTGGCAAAGGAAGCTGCAACGGTGCAGGTGGACTCCGGAACCCAAGCTGTCGTGACATGGTCAAAAGTTCAGGTGGAGAAAGCAGAACAGCTGGCAATGCGGGATGAGGGCCCAGTGGCAGGAGCTTTCTACCTTGGCACCGTGGAGCTGTGGTGAGGTCTAGTGGGGAAGGCGGCGGAGGCTGAGTTTCCCCTGATCCCACCTGGGGTGGCATTCACCCGGGGATCAAAGTGGAAAGCCAAAAGAGTGGTGGAGTGGGAAGAGCTGGTGGATTGGAAATATCTGACCTCATGCTGCAGCCCATCAGTGGAGCAGCTAAGGGAGAAGTGGGGATGGAGTCCCCAGGGGTTGGGGGAGAAGCAATTCCAGCTTCTGCCAGCCCCCAAGGGGTCACCACTCCTCAGCAGGGGGGGTGCAACAGGTCAGGGTGCCACCAGTTCCCGAGAGGGGACCACTCCTCTGGTCCACTCCTCTGCAGGGGGGTTTCAGCCAGCCCCACGTGTCACCGGCAGCCATGGGATTTCAACCCTAGCCATTCCCATAAATGATGGGGTGTCTGCCAGGGTACTGGTTTGCCCCAGGACACATGGAGCCTCCACCAATAAGAGCCACATTTGATGGGAGGCTGGAGAAGTTGGTCTTTTTACTAAACCAAGTGTGGAGCAACATGGACCAGTATGGAACCCTTTACCCAGATGACATTTCCTGTGTGAATGCCATCATGGCAAGCCTGGAAGGGAATGCAGCAGAGTGGGTGATGCTCCTACATGACGAGGGGGCTCCCAAGCTGGGAAATCTCAACACTTTCCTAGAGGAACTCTGAGCCTGATTTGGAGACAACATGCAGATCCGCCAAGCAGAGTCTGAGATCCGAGCCATCAAACAGGGGAGCAGGCCAGTGACTGAGTACATCTGCGAGTTTCAGAGCCTTGCCAGGAAGGTGAGAGGGTGGCTGGAGCAGTTACTGGTCTACTACTTCCGTGACGGCCTGAACCAGGAGCTGTACCACAACTGCTTGCCCCGTGGCATCCCCGGCGAGATCCACACATGGTACCAGTTGGCAACAAATGTGGAGTTGGACCTGATGGAGTACAAGAGACATGGAGGGGCCAAGACCCCGCCAAAGAGAAGTCAGGAGAGGTGCTCACTAGGCCAGAAGACCCCATCGGCTGCCTCCACCCCGAGAGAGACTCATGAAGTTTGAGCAGGTTGATGGGTCAATCACAGGAGGGCTGCCTGCTTCCTACCTGAGCCGGTGAGCCTGAGAATGGGGAGCCACAAAGAGACTATCCGATTCGTGGTGGACCCAAAAATGGCGGAAGCCATGATATTGGGGTTGGTGTGGTTGAAGAAGTGGAACCCGACAGTAAATTGGGGAAGGGACTGGAGGCGCTTAGTAATGGGCCTGGGGAACCCAGGACCCACAGGAAGAAGCATGGCAAACCCCGCAGTAGTCGGGAAGTATGGGAGAGCCCAAGCGCATGAGAGTGGCCACTGAATCCATGCCGAGGGAGCCAACCATCTCCAAGGAGTATCGGGACCTAGCGGAAGTGTTTAGTGAGAAGGAATCATTATTTCTTTCTAGATGGTTGCAGTTCTGTTGTTTGATTATGTTTTCCAATAACTTCCCAGGGATTGATGTTAAGCTGTTTGGTCTGTAGTTTCCTGGGTCTGTTTTTTTCCCTTATTTGAAGATAGGAACTGCATTAGCTTTTTTCCAATCCTCAGGTAGTTTCCTGGTGCTCCAGGATTTTTGAAAGATATGGTACAGTGGTTCTGAGATAACATTTGCCAGTTCCTTCAGAACTCTGGGATGTAATCCATCAGATCCCGGTGAGTTATATTTGTCAAGGTCAGACAGGTGTTCTTTAAACATTTTCTTGCTTATTTTCATTGTTATTTCTAGTCTGTCTTTTACAGTTAGGTTTTTGGTAGGTTGGGCTATTGTTTCTTTTTGCGTGAAGACTGATACAAAAAATGAGTTAAGCAGCTCTGCTTTCCCTCTACTGCCTGTTATTTCCTTGCCATATTCTCTCTTTTGTGGACCTGCTGTTTCCTTGACTTTTTCCTTGTTATTTATATGTTGAAATAAACTTTTATTTATTATCTTTGACTTTTGTTGCAAGTCTTTGTTCATTCTGAGGACCCAGTTTGTGGGGGCAATAAGCTGACTTTGTATAAATATACAAAAGTATGAAGGCTATTGCTTAATGCATTGTAAGCCACCCTGAGTCTCCGGAGAAGGGCGGCATATAAATATAAATTAAAAAAAAAATCTGAGCCTTTGCTTTCCTTACATTTGTTAGTTGATTAGCAAAGAGTTCATCTATTTCTTCTGCTTGGTTGGGTGGCCTGTAGTATACGCCTATTGCAATGTCATTTCCCCCCCTTTTATATTGACCCATATGGATTCTAGGAGGTTTTCATCCTTGTTTTTTTTTGTATTTCTGTAGAGATGTAGTCCCCTTCATGGTTCACTACCTTGTTGTGGCGAAGGGGCTTTCGTAGCCCAATGAAGCTATGAGCTATGCCGTGCAGGGCCACCCAAGATGGACAGGTCATAGCAGAGAGCTCTGACAAAACGAGACCACTGGAGAAGGAAATGGCAACCCATTCCAGTATCTTTGCCATGAAAACCCCATGGACAAACCCCAAAAGGCAAAAAGATATGATGCTGGAAGATGAGCCCCTCAGGTCGGAAGGTGTCTAATATGCTACTGGGGAAGAGCAGAGGGCTAGTATTAGTAGTGCCAGAAAGAGTTAAACGACTGGGCCAAAGCCGAAAGGATGCTCAGCTGTGGATGTATCTGGTGGTGAAAGGAAAGTCCAATGCTGTAAAGATCTATTCTCCATAGCAACCTGGAATGTAAGATCCATGAATCAAGGCAAGCTGGACGTGGTCAAACAAGATATGACAAGACTGAACATCGACATCTTAGGAATCAGCTAACTAAAATGGAAAGCAATGGGTGAATTTAATTCAGATGACCATCAGGTATACTACTGCGGGCAAGAATCCCTCAGAAGAAATGGAGTAGTCTTCATAGTCAATAAAAGAATAGGAAAAGCAGTACTGGGATACAGTCCCCAAAATGACAGAATTATCTCAGTTCGAATCCAAGGCAAACCATTCAACATCACAGTTGAATAAGTCCAAGTCTATGCCCCAACCACTGGTGCTGAAGAGGCTGAAGTTGACCAGTTCTATGAAGCCCTACAACACCTTATAAAATTAACACCAAAAAATGATGTCCTTCTCATCATGGGGGATTGGAATGCTGAAGTAGGAAGCCAAAATATAACCTGAATAACAGGCAAGTTTGGCCTTGAAGTACAAAATGAAGCAGGGCACAGGCTGGTAGAATTCTGTCAAGATAATACGATGGTCATAGCAAACACTCTTTTCCAACAACCCAAGAGATGACTCTACACATGGACATCACCAGACGGTCAACACAGAAATCAGATTGACTATGTGCTCTGCAGCCAAAGATGGAGAAGCTCTATACAGTCAGTAAAAACAAGACCAGGAGCTAACTGTGGCTCAGATCATGAGCTTCTCGTTGCAAAATTTAGGCTTAAACTGAAGAAAGTAGGGAAAAGCATTAGGCCACTCAGGTATGAACTAAATAATATCCCTGATGAATATACCGTAGAGGTGACAAATAGATTTAAGCAGAGGTGATATTCATCCGATTCAAACCAGTTCGGGCGAACTGGTAGTGGAAATTTTAACTGGTTTGCTGAACTGGCAAATACCACCTCTGGCTGGCCCCTCCCTTGCCCACTGGTCGCTGAGAGGTGGCAAAATTACACAGAAGAACTATACAAGAACGAGCTTAACATCCCTGATAACCACGATGGGGTGGTCACTGACCTCGAACCAGACATCCTAGAATGTGAAGTCAAATGGGCCTTAGGGAGTCTGAGCAACAACAAAGCTAGTGGAGGTGACAGTATTCCAGTTGAGCTATTTAAAATCTTAAAAGACGATGCAGTAAAAGTGCTACACTCAATATGCCAGCAAATTTTGAAAACTCAACAGTGGCCACAGGATTGGAAAAGGTCAGTTTACATTCCAATTCCAAAGAAGGCCAATGCCAAAGAATGTTCAAACTACTGCACCATTGCACCCATTTCACATGCTAGTATGAGGTAGACTAAATTCTGATATTGGCTAAACTTCGAATATTAAAGTCCTAACCCTTTGGCCAAGGCTGAAGTTCCTCTTCCGTGCTGATAAAAGGTTGCTGGATTGACGAAGGTACTTGACGAAGGTACTTATCTGTAAAAGGGTAAATTGACTCAAAACAGATGCATCCTGTTATTCACTGTTTATTGCACCTCAATTGTCATGTATATCCCCAGATAACAAATGCTGCTTCCTTTATTACCCTTGAGGCGTCTTCCAGTCCCTTATCTTATTATGTTTTGTCTTGAGAC
>WNWU01011210.1:0-17524 GCA_012654045.1 Ptyas mucosa | reverse complement strand
ATTATTATTATTATTATTATTATTATTATTATTATTATTATTATTATTATTATTATTATTGTCCATATTGGTCTTGTGCAGTTATGTGGTCTGGAGATCAGCCTGGAGGTACACAGAAATGCAGGTTGGAAAATGGGGCAGCTAGTAGTAACTGTCAATGGAATGAATGTAATCCTATAAAGATTACATGCACCCCTACAAGAATATGGAGGGAGGAGTATGGATTAGGAATCTATGCTAAGGGCAAAGATCCCCTTGTAACCCTTAGATGGTATGTTACCAAAATTACTAGGACAGCACAGGATACGAAAGGATTGTTTTGGTCATATTATCTGGAAATGGAAAAGCTAAATGTACCTGAAATCCCTAGTCATGTAACAAATACCTTTGTCAAATTGGCAGAAGACATAGCCCACACTCTGAATGTATCGAATTGTTTTGTTTGTGGAGGAACTAACATGGGAGAAAAATGGCCATGGGAAGCCCAAGAATTGAACTATTCCAAAGTATTAGAAATGGAGCAAAAGGGTAACCTTTCATATAACAAGGGAAAAGATGGGGATTGGACACTTACCACCAGTTTAGTAGGAAATGTATGCTTCCAAAGGAGGACTCAAACTGGCTGTAAACAGGTAGGAAACCTCATATGCACAGGAAAATGGGAAAGTAAGGTATGGTGATCAGGAAGTAATGTCACAGAGGGTATTGATGAAATGGCTCTGTTTAAGGTAAACAGATTAGCCTTTTTAAAGGATCCGGATAATCAAACCCTTGGATGGCTTGCTCCTGATGGATTGTACTGGATTTGTGGTAAAATGGCATATGGGTATCTACCTAGGAATTGGTGTGGAGCTTGTGTCCTGGGAATAATTAGGCCAGGATTCTTTTTGCTCCCCCTTAAAACGCGACAGGTTTTGGGTGTGCCGGTATATGATGATGTAGGCAATCAACAACAGAAAAGACACGTTGATACATCTGCAATAGGAAAGGTTAGGATAGGAGGTAATCAACACAGTTGGGGAGACGAAGAATGGCCTGCGGAACGAATTATAGAAGTTTATGGACCAGCTACATGGGCGGAGGATGGCATGTATGGCTATCGGACCTCTGTATACATTCTGAACCGTTTAATTCATCTGCAAGCAGTGGTTGAAATAATCACCAATGAAACCGTGAAAGGTCTCACTCAATTAGCTAGGGCAAGTGTTAAATCAAGGACATATATTATGCAGAATAGATTAGCCTTAGACTACCTATTAGCCAAAGAAGGAGGGGTATGTGTAAAGTTTAATTTAACTAATTGCTGCATAGAAATGGATGAAAGTGGGAAAGTTATTAAGGAAATTACAGATAAAATGGTTAAAATAGCTCATGTACCAGTCCAAACTTGGAAGGGTCTTAATTTGCAGAACATGTTTTCGGGATGGTGGCCAAAATTACCCGGTCTTCAAGCCATCTTTGGCCTTATTGGATTAATAGCTGCAGGATGTATTTTTCTCCCATGTGTCCTACCTATTTTTGTTAAAACTATTTTCAAAAGTCTATCCTTGCTGGTGGAGCGAAAGACAACTGCTCAGGTGATGGCTATGTGGGAATATGAACGGCTCCAGCCAGGAGAGGAACCTGAATGTGTGACTCTTCTGGATAAGTCAGAGGAGTCACAAGGGGGGAAATGAGGTAGACCAAATTCTGATATTGGCTAAACTTCGAATATTAAAGTCCTAACCCTTTGGCCAAGGCTGAAGTTCCTCTTCCGTGCTGATAAAAGGTTGCTGGATTGACGAAGGTACTTGACGAAGGTACTTATCTGTAAAAGGGTAAATTGACTCAAAACAGATGCATCCTGTTATTCACTGTTTATTGCACCCCAATTGTCATGTATATCCCCAGATAACAAATGCTGCTTCCTTTATTACCTTTGAGGCGTCTTCCAGTCCCTTATCTTATTATGTTTTGTCTTGAGACACTGACCAGAGAACATGAATGTGTTAGCGGGTGTTTATTATTTCCTCTCCTCTTTGATCCTTGTAGACTGATGGAAGTTAGTTCCTACGTGTTAAATGTAACACTCCCTGATATGTATATGCATTTGGATTGTATAAATACTTGTCATGAAAGACCCCTCGGGGTTCAGACTTTTTGTTTGCTTTTGGGCTGTTTGAACTGTGCACAATAAACTTTTTCCTGCATTGAAGAGCTTGGCCTGGTCCCGTTTCTTTTCCTGCAACAAGTAAGGTTATGCTCAAAATCCTACAAGCTAGAATTATATGTTTGCAGGCGAGGATAAGATAAACACGACTGGAAAAAGAAAAAAGAAGATTGAAACAATGTGATTAAAAAATAAAACAATGTACAGGTGGATTGTAGTAATAAAAAGGAGGTTTTTACAGAAATTAAGAATGTTAAAAGGAATTTATAAACATATTTAAAGGTATGTTTGAAGCAAGAATTATGTCTCAACGTTAAATTGTTATGAAAAAAGATAAGGATAAATATGATTAACTGAAAATAAGCAATGTATAGATGGATGGAAACAACAAAGAAAGGATTAAATAGGGATAGTTAAACCAACTATGATTATGCTGTGTTTAACAGCCAAAAAATAAAAATAGATATGCTGTGTAACAGCCAGAAAACAAAAATGACTATGCTGTGTTTAACAGCCAAACAAAATGGATATGCTGTTTAACAGCCAAAACATAAAAGGATATGCTGTGTGACGGCCAAAAAACAAAATGAGCATGCTGTGTCTTAACAGCCAAATAAAAATGGTTATGCTGTGTAACAGCTAAAATAAAAATGGATATGCTGCAGGGGTGAAATGCTCCCGGTTCAGACCGGCTCAGGTGAGTAGGTAGCGATGGTGGTGGGCAGTTCGGAGAACCGGTAGCAAAAATCCCTGCCCCCGCCCCCATGCCCAGCTGAGCCGCGCAATCATCAGAGCCTTTTTTTCCTTTTAAATGGCTCTGACCAGCCAAACTCTGACGATCCAAGCTGAGTTGCCTGCTAATCAGGCAACTCAGCTTGGATCGCCAGAACCATGTAAAAGAAAAAAACTTCTTTCCTTTTAAATGGCTCTGACGATCCCTCCCCTCCCCCCCTCAGCTTGCTTACCTTAGCTGCTGGTAATCCCTGCAATCGATTGCATCAGCAAGCAACTGAATCTCCCTGCCTGCAATCAAGCAGGCAAGGAGTTGTGGACTTCAAATCCCAGAATTCCTCAGCCAGCAAAGCAAAGTCTTAAAGTTGCCAAGGTTGGAGACCCTTGTTCTATTGGGTAAGTTTTTTCCCCTTTGGGATCTTTAAAAAAATAGTTAATTGGGGGGTTTTTTAGTTGTTCTTTTTTTAGACCTAGCCATTTAAAGTTTAGGAAGTTTTAAATTTAGCTGCTTTTATATAAAAATAAAAATAAATAAAAATAAAATAATATTTGTGAAGCTTTCTGAGATTTAGTGTGTTTCTGTAGTGTTTCACTCTAACTACACAAACACACAAAATCTCACAAAGCTGTATGTGGAATTTTGTGTGTGTAAAGTGTGAAAGTTGGTTTTTTGGGCTTTTTGTGGCTGTGTGAGGTTTCTGCTTGTTGCAGGGGCCATTTTGGGTCTAGCACAGCTGCTTTTATATTGTGGGTGAGCCAGTTGTGTTGTGTTGTGTTTTGTAGGTTAAAAAAGGACAAAGAAGTGACATTGACTTGGCCACGCCCACCTGACCACCAAGCCACACCCTCCCAGTCACCTTACCACCAAGCCACGCCCACTAATTAAGCCACGCCCACAGAACCTGTAGCAAAAAATTTTAGATTTCACCCCTGATATGCTGTGTAACAGCCAAAAAACAAAAATGAATATGCTGTGTTTAACAGCCAGAAATAAAATGGTTATGCTGTGTTTAACAGCCAGGAAATAAAATTGATTGGTTTAACAACAAAGATGAAGATAAAGATGTTGGGTTCTATAGCAAAATAAAAATGAGGTGGGCTAGTCAAATAAGGAGGAGTATGTTGAGATTAATAGTTAAAATGAAATGAATAAGTTAGTTTTAATAACAGAAATAAAGACTATAAATGTTGAGTTCATTAGTAAAAATAAAATGATTATGTTGGAATTAATTACTTTATGAATGTTTATAATAATTGTGATGATTTGTTTTGTTAAAATATATCCATCTAAGCAAATGAAAGAGAAAATGGTATATAAAATGGGGATAATGGTATAGTTAAATAGATAAAATTGAGGGAAGTAATTGAGCAAAATATTAAGTTGTGTTAATTGAAAATTAAGATTTGTTAGTGATTTGTATTAATTTGTGACCGGATCAAAAGCTTTGTTTTGAAAAAAATGTGTTTTATGTTTATGTTTTTTAAAAAATGAAAAACTTTTATATAAAAAAAAAATCCTACAAGCTAGGATCCAGCAGTATGTGGATCGAGAACTACCAGAAGTACAGGCAGGATCTCAAAGAAGCAGAGGAACTAGAGATCAAATTGCCAACATACGCTGCATCATGGAGAAAGCTAGGGAGTTCCAGAAAAACATCTACTTCTGCTTCATTGATTATGCTAAAGCCTTTGATTGTGTGGATCACAACAAATTGTGGCAAGTTCTTAAAGAGATGGGAGTACCAGACCATCTTATTTGTCTCTTGAGAAACCTATATGCGGATCAAGAAGCAACAGAAAGAACTGGACACGGAACCACTGATTGGTTCAAAATTGAGAAAGGAGTTCAGCAAGGCTGTATACTGTCACCTTGCCTATTTAACTTATATGCAGAGCACATCATGAGAAAGGCGGGGCTAGATGAATCACAAGTTGGAATTAAGATTGCTGGGAGAAATATCAACAACCTCAGATATGCAGATAATACCACTCTAATGGCAGAAAGTGAAGAGGAACTAAAGAGCCTTTTGATGCGGGTGAAGGAGGAGAGTGCAAAAGCTGGCTTGAAACTCAACATTAAGAAAACTAAGATCATGGCACCCGGCCCTCTCAATTCATGGCAAATAGATGGGGAAGAAATGGAGGTAATGACAGATTTTATTTTACTGGGCTCCAAGATCACTGCAGTTGGGGACTACAGCCGAGAAATTAAAAGACCCTTGCTCCTGGGGAGGAAAGCCACGGCAAAGCTAGACAGCATACTAAAAGGCAGAGACATCACTCTGCCAACAAAATTGCGTATAGTCAAGGCTATGGTTTTCCCAGTTGCAATGTATGGCTGTGAAAGTTGGACCATAAGGAAGTCTGGGCGCCAAAAAATTGAGGCCTTTGAACCATAGTGCTGGAGAAGACTCCTGCGAGTCCCTTGGACTGCAAGGCGAACAAACAAGTCATTCCTAGAGGAGATCAATCCTGACTGCTCTTTAGAAGGCCAGATCCTGAAGATGAAACTCAAATACTTTGCCCACCTAATGAGAAGGAAGGACTCACTGGAGAAGAGCCTAATGCTGGGAACAATTGAGGGCAAAAGAAGAAGGGGACGGCAAAGAATGAGGTGGCTGGATGGAGTCACTGAAGCAGTTGGCGTGAGTTTAAATGGACTCCGGGGGATGATAGAGGCCAGAAAGGCCTGGAGGAACGTTGTCCATGGGGTTGCGATGGGTCGGACACGACTTCGCAACTAACAACAAGAACAAGAAGAGATGTAGTGATCTTTTATATATAATGCAACTCCACCTCCTCTTTTGTTAGGTCCTTTTCTTTTGAATAGTTTTTATCAGGGATGGGTTCTACTTACCTTTACTACCGGTTCGCAATGGGGCCGTGCACGCATGTTTGCTTTGCTCGCGCAGAAGCATTCTGATGACGTCGGGGTTGGTGGGCAGAGCCTCCCGCCGGTTTTAATATTGGTTCTATAGAACCGGTGCGAACCGGGGGCAACCCACCACTGGTTTGTATCCTTCCATCAGTACATTCCAGTCATGAGTTTCATCCCGCCAAGTTTCAGTAATGGCAACTATATCATATCTGCCTTCATGTACTAATACTTCAAGTTCACCCTGTTTCTTCTCTAAACTTTGAGCATTTGTGTATAGGCATTTGAGTCCTTTATGGGTCTTGGGTATGTTTCTTATATTTCCTACTTTGTAATTGGGATTTCCATCCTTTCCATCACTCTCTACTTCATTAGGTTTTTCTTTTTAAATTTCTTTTTTCTCTTTACTCACTCCTTATGTGATTGGTTATCTAGTGGTTTCTGCTTGAAATTAGGTTCTATAGGTTGTGAAGATTGCCCCCCTTCCCCCTCAATTCTAGTTTAAAGCCCTTTTGATAAGATGACCGAGTCGTTTTCAGAATATATTCTTTCCAGTTCTTGTGAGGTGCAGTCCATCCCTTGCCAGTAGCCCTTCATGTAGGTAATGCAGACCATGGTCTAGGAAGCCGAAGTTCTGTTGACACCAGTTTTTAAGCCAGTGGTTTGTTTCTAAAATCCTTTGCTCCCTCATTGGATGTTGGCCTTTTTTTTTGAAGTGTAGATGAAAACACCACTTTTGCTCCTAATTCTTTAACTTTATTCCCTAGTTGTTCGTAATCTCTTATTATTTTCAGATTCATTGTTGTGTCATTGGTCCCCATATGTAGGAGAAGAAAGTGGTAGCAATATGTGGGGTTGATTATTTTAGTAAGGTACTCATTTACATCTTAGATTTTTGCTCCAGGGAGACTATATACTTCCCTAGATTGACTGCCTGCTCTGCAGACTATAGTTTCTGTTCCCCTAAGAATGGAATCTCCTATCACCAATATTCACCTTTTTTTTCCCTAGGGAAGTTTGGAATACTTTTCTTCATGTCGCAGGAGTGCTGGGTTGTGTCCCTTTTTTAGAAACTATTGATAAATGCTCTTTTGTGAGTGTCTGTATATTTTGTTCCAGAGGGAGGCTATGAAAGCTAGTGTTCAGTTCCAGTGGGACTTCATTGGAGTGGGCTAGGGTAGATAGAAAGGCCTTTGCTCTTGGTTGTTGTTTTCTTCTAAAAGTGACATGTTTCCATCGGTCTTGCTCTTTAGGTACATATGTAGGCTTTTTTTTTACACGGAAGCTGTTTGTTCCCTATTGTGTTCAGTTTGGGTATATTGGTTTTCTTCTTTATGTTCATATATGGGGTCATCATTATGTTTTTTTAGAAGCTGTTTGTTCCCTATTGTGTTTTATTTTCATGTAGTCTTATTGTTTAGGTTGGGATTTCTCATTTTGTTCATTGAGTTTCAGAGTGGCTAGAGTTGCTTTTAAACCCTTTACTTTTTCTTCTAGTAATTCAAGTAGTTTACATTTGATGCATACATAGTTTGGGTCTTCTGTGGGCATAAGCTGAAGCATATGGCACACTTTGCAAGTCACTATAGTGTATTTCCTATTTCCTATTTCCATGACTTTTTTCCTTTGTTTGCTAAAAAATTAAACATTTTAAAAATTCAAATATTTTCCCTGTTGCGAAGTGTCGGTTTACAATAGTTTACAAGAGTTCTTGACCTTTTTTTCTCTGTGTTGAAAAATTCATCACTATCTTCCCTGTTTTAAGTGTCTGTCTCTTTTTCTGTGGTTTTTAATTTTTTCCTCTTAGATCATTAAGAATTTAAACATTTTTTAAAGAATTAAAATAAGTAAACTGTTTTTTAAATGTTTAGTTGAAAAAAGAAATTGAAAAATTGAAAAAAAATGAAAAAAATTGAAAAAATTGAAAAAAGAATTTTAAAATTGAAAAAGATTTAAAATTTAAAAAAAAAGATATTTAAGAGTTGAAGTTTCATGGGTTTCTGTAGGAGTTGCTTGGCCTCTTGTATGTAGTCAGCCTTGTCCAGTAGGACTGTCATGCAACCTTTGTTGGCTGGTAGGATGACAATATTGTTGTTGGTTTTGAGGGACTTTATTGTCTGTTGTTCTTGTTTTGTAAAGATGCTGGAGTTTTGTTTGCGTCTCAGCATTGGGAGCATCACCATTCTAAGCATAAGAATAGCTTATACAAAGTCTTCGAGAGAAACGGATACCCATGAAACGTCTGTCATGACAACTTCATCTGGAGATGCCTACATACAAACAACACAAACACACAAAGCAACACAACAACCGCCACAAAAACAACAACGACTAGACGTATCACAATCCCCTACGTGCAAAATGTTTCAAAAATGATGGCAAGATTGCTGTGCCAACATGACCTCACAGTAGCCCACAAACCAACCTCAACCCTCAGACAGACCCTGTCAAAACTGAAAGGGCAGACAGAAATGAACTAAAGATCAGGCATCGTATATCGGATCCAATGCAGTAACTGTGAGAAGAATTATGTCAGACAAACAGGAAGAAAACTATCAACCAGACTGCACGAACACTTCCTGGCCATCAAGAGACATGACCCTCTATCCCTCATGTCCGTTCATGAAGACTCAAAAGGACACAAATTTGATTGAACTGAGATCACAGTTGTAACCCAGGCGAAGTCAAGGAGAGAAAGGGAATTCCTGGAAGCCTGGTTTTCCACCAATAAATCAATAAACAGACACATTGACATTGACCCAATCTACCAACCACTTAGAATGAAAGAACATCAACCACAATCCTGAAGGCAGCATTTAAAGACCAACGAACAGCCACGCTGCAAACAAAGTTATAACTTGACAGTTCACAAGAAATTGGACCATATTACACACATCCGATCAAATCAACTGGAAACCAGATCATGACATCATCAGAAGACATCTGAACAACAACACCAGCACTAATTTACATCACACAGATGGTACTTAAAACCAAGGGCTATGACTCAGCAACTACAGCCAGCCAATCACACAACCTGAAATCAGGCCAGAACTCATAAAGGTATTTAAAGGCCAGTACTCCCCAAGACAAGGACAATCCAAAGTGCACTGAAGATGTCTCCTTGAATGGGGACAAAACATTTGCAACCAAATTGCCAAGCTTGGAGCTCAAACCAACAACATAAATATTGCAGCCTCTGAGTATTTGTAATCCACAAAAGAAGGTAGAATGATAATTGCAGTTCAGGGTAATAAAAGCAGTTCAGGGCAAATAATGATCTAGATCAGAGGTTGGCAACCTGCGGTTCTGGAGCCGTATGTGATTCTTTCGGCCCTCTGCTGTGGCTGATCCCACCACTGACTGGCTCATCCCCTCCCAGTCACTCCTCGCCTGAGAAGGCAAGGGTGACGACGGGGGATGGAGACTTGCTCCATATTCCAGAGTGGGAGCGAAGTGCCCCTGTACTTGCCTTTGCATGGCAACAGCATTCTGCCTTCGTCGCGGTACATTTGTGCTCAAGGCAGCCCCCACCTCCCGACGTTTTGGGCTTGGCACTGTAAGCTGCTTTGGGCTCGGCGCTGTAAGCGTCTTTTGGCTTGGAGCTGTTGCTGCTTCCATGGCCTGCCCGCTGCTCTCACAGCGCCTTGCGCAGCACAGTGAAATTTAGTGCACTTCACAATGAGGGAGACAGGTTCCCCTCCTTCTCCTGGAGCCCATTACGACATGGAGCCACAATGCAACCCTGCCCCACTCACCCCTGGCAACAGCAGCAGCATCAGAGATACAGAGAGAGACAAGAGACCCAGAGAGAGAGAGACAGACAGACACACACACACACACACACACACACACAGAGACAGAGAGAGACAGAGAGAGATTATCTAGGTAATAAAAATTTACAATCCGGCTGTAAAACTTTACAATAATTGTAAACAATTTTTTAAAACGTTCACTCAGTTTTCTCAGGATCATTCAATATATTTTAAAAAATGTATTCAATTCATTCATGGTTATTTAATTGGTAAAGACTGGAATCCTTATAAATCCTTATAAATATGCAGAGAGCAAAAGAAAAGGAAAAACAGAACACCCTTACAAAGAGATCTGCACTTCATTCATTAGAGAGAGGGAAAAAGAACACTCATGCAATCAGATCTGTATGTAATTCATTTTGCAATTATGTCTCTGTAAATATGCCTTGTTAATGGTAAAAAGAACTATGCAGTCAGTATTGAAGAAAAACAGTTCAGTCTATATAAAGAAAATTTTCTCAATGGTGAAAAATGTTGTCAATGCTGGTATTTTCTCAATGTCATCAGGTGAACAAAGGAACAAAGGAACTGCAGTCTGATTATGCTACAAGCAGAACTCACCAGAATCAATTTATTTGCATCCAAATTAATGTTTGATTTCCAAGATTTCTCTTCTCTCCAAGTTCAGTCTTTTCCTCCATTCACTTTTTTCCCCCCTGTGGTTGCAATTCTGTGCATGTTTGGTTTGTTGTTTTTAGGTTTTTAATTAGATTATTCAGGAGAGCTGCACTTCTGCATGTCTGCTCTCTCCAGCAGTCTTTTGCAGCAATTCATCTCCCATATTTGAACTGCATAGCACATCTGATACCAGAGCTCGATCCCCAGGCTCAGATAGTCTTGCTCCTAAGGAGAGATATCTTACGAGTTCACAAAGTGAGAGCTCAGATCAATGGTCCCCACTGTCACTGTGTTTTTGTATTTCCCAGCTGAGCTGTCATTTTTGGTCTAATAGGCTTACTGTAGTTTTCCCAAGTTTTGTTATCAGTATTAAGTGCGCAAGCGTGCATTCCTTTTCTAGCCTCCATTATCCTTCTTCTTACTCTTTTGTTCTCCTGCCAAGAGGTGAGGCAGGAATGCTGGCAAGATGTAGCCAATTAATTAGATAGTAAGAGTTATCTTTATTTTTATTTTTACAATAAAATGAGTTTTTCTTAGAAAATCTTCGGGTTTTATTTTCTTAATGTATACTTTCGAGGAAAAGCCTCGGTCCAAACCTCTAAACCAGGGTGCGATTATCCCAGAGCCAGGATGGGATCAATCAACTCCCTGACACCTGGTAGCAGTTGGACGGTTAAAAGTTATGGCTTTTTCCTTGTTTGTTACTTCTGATAAGACCTCTAGGCTAGTTAGTTAGGATGATTAAATTTGCGACTGCGGAACGCTAATTCTTAATTACCTACTAACATGCCGAAAAAAAAAAGAAAAAAGGAAAAATGCAACCCAGATTTTTCCCTACAACTGATTTATACTCTTCTGACCAAGAAGAGACAGAAAGGAGGTTTTCAAGTTTTCGGCCGCTTGCCTCCGCAACCCGACTAGGAGAAACAGCTGTGGGAGAAACTCAAACTGATAAAATGCCCTTGCAGAGGCTTCAGGAACAACAATATGAAAGAAATGCTGCTTTTGAAGGCAATGAACGACTGAGGTCAGTGATATCTCTTCCTAATTATGCATTTTCACAGACAATTCCTGTAGAAGCCCAAAGATTTGAAATGCTTGGTGCAAGGCCAAAGTTTTCACAAACCGCGGAGCATTTTTCCTCCCACACAGAGAGAAAAGATTTGTTATTCTCCTCAAAGCCCCGAACTTACTCAGCATGAGAAAGATATCAAGTTCTATTGGGAGCATATCAAATATTATGAAAATGAGCTATCCCAGTTTAAGATGGATTTGCTTATGCTTGAGCAAGATAAGAGAGAGCCTCGTGACTTAAAAATCTCTAAAAGCGCCATTTTGGCTTCTTCTTCAGAGCCAAAGACACACCCCCTGGTGGATTCTGTGTCAGGCCAATTAAAACAGAGAGCAATGCACACGTCACATGAAATCCTCCCTGATCAAATTACAAGTGCCACACACGCAGACCTGCCCGAGACTATAGGTGCAGCACCATCTGCTGGCGAAAGTAATTTACTAGAGGAAGCTGAAAGGCAACACAGTTTGCATAAACATTTTGAATTGTTGCAGCAGACGTTAGCAAACGTGTCCTTGGCTCGTTTAAATATTCAGGCTGAAATGCCACAAGTGTTTCCACAGACCCGATCTCCTACACCCCCTGGTGGTGTTGGTGTCTCTTCAGATGGAACACAAGAACGCTCAATGCAGCAAAGGCAGGCTCAAGCACAAATGGCAGCTGGAATACAGCAGATTCCAATGCAACAGCCACAAATGCCTGCATATGTGCCCCCAGCCATGGCACAACCAAGACCAGTTCCTGGTCCACCTCCAATGGCACAGCCAGCATATCAAATGCATGTTCCTCACCAGGCATTTTCTGTTGCTCCACTAACTGGTGAGTCCAAACTAAAAATGTCAGGATGCAATTATAAAGCCTGGGTCAGTGAGATTACACTATTGCTTCTCAGAGAAGGCACTCACTGCATGATTTTTAATCCTCCTGCACAGCCATGGACTTTTGCAATAAGAGACTTAGAGATTAGAGCTCGCACAACATTATTGATGTCCATGGACACTGAACTGCAGGTCACTTTTCTGCCTGATGCAACAGCCCAACAAATTTGGGCCCAATTGGAAAATTGCTACAGGCCCGTTTCAATTGAATCTTCGTGTTTGCTCATGTCTGAGCTCCACGGTTCGAGATTGAAACCTGGTGATCAAATTGGAGGACATTTGACCAAACTGAAAGGAATCAGAACAGAATTGAGAGAAAGAGGTCATAATATTGATGATATTCAAATGATCAGCATTATCATTAACTCATTGAACTATGACTGGAAAGATGCTGTTACAAAAATTAACCAAATCCCTATTGCTCAACACACAGTGGATAATGTATGTAGACTTTTAATTGAAGAGGAAGCTTTCATGCTAGCCACGCCACATTTGAGAGGACCACCCTCATCAAGAGCTCCAGCGAGGCGTCCCTTCCGAGGAAGGGCCTACGCTCCAAGGATGCCAAGATGCAACATCTGCAATCGTGTGGGACATGCCACCCGGGATTGTCCCCAATGAGCTCCAGCTCCCATCTCATACCAGCCCAGAGGAACAGATTCCAGAGGCAGAGGTGGAAGACAAGGTCGTCGTGGTCCAAGGCGTGATCCACAAGCTCCACTTGCTACATTGGCAATAACCAACGATCCACAACCTCATCCAGAGTACGATAGACGGCTTTTGTGGACTTTGGACAGTGGTGCAGCATTGCATGTTACCTACAGAAAGGAACTTTTCACAGAGATGCACAAGCCTGAACCTGAGCTACGAGAACTTTATTCTTTTTCCAATCATCCTTGTAAGGTCATAGGAAAAGGAACTGTTTATGTTGAAGAGCTCGATACACTCATCCCTGATGTTTATTACATACCAACAGCAAATAGCAGTTTGCTTAGTCAAGCCCACCTATCTAGAGCTTTAAAGTTCCAGGTTCACCACCTCGAGAAAGCAAGTTACATAGTTAAAAATGGAGATATTGTTGCTGAAACCATGTTGATTGGTGGTGTTTATTACTTAAAGCCAAAGCCTAAATCGCAAGCACAGGCAAGTATACAAACTCCAAAGAAGGAGAGCACAGGCCCAGAGAGAGATGCTCCAGAGAGAGATCCTGTTGCTACTCCAAAGGCTCCTAAAGTCAACAAAAAGAAAATTAGGAAACAGGTTGCTCAGAGCAAGCCTGAGGTTCCTCATAAAACTGCTAATGTTGAAAATTCACTAACTGATAAACCTTTGCATTACAGGTGTATCCACAAATGGCATAGAAGATTGGGGCATGCCAGTTTCCGTGTTCTTAGAAAAATGCCGGAATTCGCAAAAGGTTTGGATCTAAAGGGGTGTAAGGTGTTTTTGGATTGTGCTGTCTGCAAGAAAGCCAAATCCAAAGCAGCAGCCATTCCCAAACACGCTACACGCCTGTCAACACGCATTTTTGATTTGGTACACACTGACATAGTTGGTCCATTTCCGCCAACCCTTGGTGGCAGGAAATATTTTCTAACAATTGTTGATAATTATTCCAGATATGGATATGTATATCCTATGAAAGAAAAATCTGAGACTTTTCAGATCTTTAAAGACTTTGCAGCCCTTGTTTCTACCCAACACCAAGTTCGCATCGCCGGAATCCAGAGTGATCGTGGTGCCGAATTCATGTCTCAGCGTTTCCAGGATTGGATGCGTAAGAATGGAATTATTCATCAAACTCATAACGGGGTCATAGAACGACAACAAGGGGTCCTGCAAACCATGATGCGTTGTCTCCTAGAAGACGCCAACCTTAGTATGCCATACTGGGGCGAAGCTATCAAATATGCAAATTATATTGTCAACCGTACTTGGAGCAGTGTAATAAATCAGACTCCTTTCTTCATGATGTATGGTTACAAGCCCGATCTCAAACACCTTCACATTTTTGGTTCATACGCTATGGTGAATATTCCCTTAGCTCAAAGAAGAAAAGGAGATCCAGTAGCAAAGAGACTGAGATTTATGGGTGTTGATGATAACTCAAAATGGAGCAAATTTATTGACTCTAAACATGTAACTGTGATTTCCCAATCCGCTAATTTTGAGGAAGATGTTGACTGGTCCAGGATTCATTCCAATGATCCTGGAGTTTATTTTCCTAGAGATGATGTTGTTGATGCCACGCAGCCTGATGACCAAGATTCACAGGCGAAAGTTCCATCCACCAGTTCTTCTCCACCCGATGTTCTGTCTTTGCGAGCCGCGGATGCTGATGCTAGCGACGAATGTGAGGACGAGGACGAAGCAGAAGAAGAATGGACTGTTGTTCCGAGACGTTCCAAGAGGGCCACAAAAGGAATCCCTCCACAACGATTTTCGTGGCAACTGACAAAAGCACCCTTGCCTTTGATTTGCAATGTTACACTTCCACCTGATACGTTCACACAAATCCAGTATCTACCTGATTCAGAGCAAGAGAAGTGGTATGATGCAATGCAGGTTGAAATGGACAGTCTAAAGAAACATAAGGTGTTTACTCCTGCAAAACCTCCAGCAAACAAAAGAATCATTGGCACTCGATGGGTCTACAGAATCAAAAAGAAGCCAAATGGTGAGTCATTGTACAAGGCCAGACTTGTAGCTCAGGGTTTCGCTCAACGTTATCCTGAGGACTACACAAATACCTACTCACCGACGGTCAGAACTGAGAGTGTAAAAATTGCTTTAGCCACTGCAACTATCCTTGGTTTAGAAGTTTTCCAGTTCGACGTGGACACGGCTTATCTACATGCTGACCTAGATGAAGAAATCTACGTGAGAGGTCCTCCAGGGTTCCGACAGCAAGAAGGGGATACCTGGTTCCTACAAAAAAGTCTTTATGGTCTGAAACAGTCTGGTTTAATGTGGTACTTATGTCTTACTGACAAACTAAATTCAATGGGCTTTATTAAGTCCGAAACTGATGAGTGCGTGTTCACAAAAAGATCTAACAATGCATATGAAATAGTTCTTGTTTATGTTGATGACATTGTTTATATTGGTCCAAATAAGCAGATGAGTGAAAGTTTTGCCAAAGCTTTGCAGAGATACTTTACATTGAAATCTTTAGGTCATATTAGCACTTATTTAGGTGTTCAGATTGACAAAACACAGAAGGGGTTTAGTCTTTCACAAGAAGATAAAATTGAACAAATTTTGCATCATTGCAACATGAAGGATGCTAACACAACAAAGACACCCATGCAAACAGATTTTCACAACTTGACACAAGAACCGAGTCCTGAGTTCGAGGATCAAACACTTTATCGTTCAGTCATTGGGTCACTGTTGTACATTAGTAGTTGGACCAGACCCGACATTGCACTTAGTGTTAATCTCTTGTCACGACACGTAGGTAAGGCAAAACAGTTTCATTGGACATGCGTTAAGAAATTATTGAGATACCTGCTTCCGGTTGAGCCGCCGGCATCGCCAGACGCTTCTTTGCGAAGCGCCAGCCCCAGACTCCGTAGAATCGCAAGAACAGTGAAAATCGGCTGTCTTGCGGTTTGGAATCCTTCCCCCCAGGAAGAAGGGGGGAAGGAGAGCAGACGGGTGGGGTAGAGCTCCCTAAGAGCACCAGATTTTGCTAATAATCTGGTGCTCGAAGATGAGAGCTCCCCGTGAAGCCTGTCAAAGCTCCGGACCTGGGATGCCTCTGACGGGGAAGTTTTTCCCTGTCAGAACTAGATGCCGCGGCCACCCCATTAAACAACTTTAAACAAATACTTCTTGAACCAAGCTGGCGGAGCACAAGTTGCACGAAGGAAACAGCAAGTATTTTTTTCTTTTTTTTTAACTCCAGGGATTTACTTTCTTTAAAAGATTTCTCCTAAGTGGAAAGTGAAAGCAAGATGGCGTTTGAGTTTCAACGGGGCGTGAAGAAGTGAAAGTTAAAAGCAATTATTGATAAGCCCCTGTTTGAAACGTAAAACTCCTTTTTGAAAAGTGGATGAAATAAGAAAGGATGTAATAATAATAACTCAAGCAGCAATATAAATTAAAAAGTCTTTTTTTTCCTTTTTTCTTCTTGAAATTTTTTTTTTTTCTTTCTTCTTTTTTTTTCCGTCCTTCTGGAAGGGAAGGAAGAAGGGGGGCAAGATGGCTGGGCTTTTTGAAAACAAAGAAAGTAAAGGAGGGTTATTTAACCCTCAATGGTCTGACTTTGAGGAAGCTTTGAGCTCAATTACCTCTGCTTTATTGAAAAGAATTGATACTATATTTCAAGCTTCTCAAGCTGGAAACAATGAAATACATGGAAATACTGAGTTGCAATCTAGCAGTGGGGGATTGAATGAAGAGCTGGGAGAGGAAAAAAAACAACAACAGACCATAGCAGATCTTACAGAAGAGAGAAAGATGAAGGCTGAGCAGGATAAGGAGCAAGAAACTCTGGAAGTTGATGAAATTTTGGCTACACGAATTTTTTTTTATAAAATTCAATCTGTACTTAAAGAGCTGTTTCCAGAAGAAGCTACATTCCTGCAAAAAGTTTATAATATCCAATCCCAAAAACCGCAAAATTTTACTGGAGTTAAAAAAGGCAGAGGGATCAAAGTTAAGAAGAAAGTTCGTAAAAAGGAAAAGAAGAAAGCCTGGAGAAATGGAAAATAACCCTGCTTGACGAGATGATGGTCCTTAAAAAGTATTGTTTAAATGTTTAAAGATTTTGAATTTTTGGGGGAAAAAAAAAAGTAGACAGCAGTTTAATGCCAGTTAACCAAGTGATGAACGATGAGGAGGCAATCTATAGTTGTATTGGAATATTTTGAGAAGAATAAACAGATCACAGCAATGCTGGTGTGTTGGGCTGTGAAATATGCCCTGACTTGAAGGATTTGGAATATTTTATTAAGGACTGTGATAAATCTGGATCTAACTGTAAACGTAGAAGTTTTATTGAATATACTAAACTGGAGCTTCCTGTTTGATGGTAATAAATATAAGGCAAAAGGACTATGGATCTAGAGCAATTGCAGCTGATCTGGTGGTTTCCCTAATACGTCTGATGAATCTACTAATCTAATTTTTGACTGGATTTGATGGATATTATTACAAATATAATTATAAAGTCACTCAGGGTTTTTTTTTTATAAAGAAGCAACTTTCTATTTAGGTGGGTAGACGTAAATGATGAAGATATTCTATACGCTGTTGGAAGATGTGAAGACAAGAAGATTAGCAACTGGTTTAATCTAGTATGAAGAATTTAAATGTTTGATATAGTTATTAAATGATGTTTTATCTGTATTGATAAATTAATAAGAGGTTTGATTGTTA
>WNWU01011209.1:55980-67733 GCA_012654045.1 Ptyas mucosa | reverse complement strand
TTCAGAGCTCCACAGGCCTGGGCCCAGGCCTAGCTCTGAAGCACAGAGAGAGAGGTCCGCTCCCGTCGGCTCCTGGGCTGGAATGAGCTCTGAGCATGCTCAGCAGTTCGCACATGCTCAGTCCGTTCCATCTGAAAAGGAGAAAAATAATCAGAGAAAAAACCTACACTCGCCAGCAGGGGGATCCCTCTCCCATTTACTTCAATGGAACCAAAGCAAAGATACCATGGACAGCAAAATACATCAGCATTTTCTATTCCCATTTACTCTTCTGCCTCAGTACTCCCAAATAATTTTCAGAAATTACATCTTGGAGGTGAGAATTTTAACATATGGAATAAAGAGATACAGGTATGTCTCTTAAAAGAGGGGACCCTTGAAATGGTTCTAGACCCCGCACCTTTCCCTTGGGGACCTCAAGAAGAGTGGTACCACAGGAGAGCCTATACCACTCTATTGAGCTCACTGGATGCTAAATTGTACCCTAGCATTCCAGATGGGCTCACAGCTGGTGAAATTTGGGGGTTGTTATATAGCCTATTTAATAGTGATAGCTTGGGCTCCTCCACAAGACTCACAACTGAGTTCTACAACACCAAGCTAAAATTTGGGGCTAGCATGGCTGAGCACCTGGGAAAGTTGAAGGCACTCAGGGCAGAGCTGGTGCTCAGGGACTACCCTGTGACTGAGGCTAACATGATCGCTGTCATTCTGGCATCCCTGGACAAAAGTTGGGGCAATTTTGGACTTCCGGTGTTGCCGCGGACCATCGCTGACGGTCCTTTGAAGACCACCAGCCCAGCTGCCTGTAAAGAGCCGTTTCGGAGACTAGAAACGGCTCGAAAAACTCCGAGCCAAGAGGACGTCGTGAGGAGAGCCGCTGGCATAAGGTAGAGTCCCCTGTGAGACCCCCAGAGCGTTTTTTTTTGTGTTTCTGGGGTGTTAACAGGGTGGGACTCCCTATCCAAGCCGCTGAAGCTCCGGACAGCTGGGAAACTCTGCAAACCGCAGAGCAAGATAGCGCGGCAGCTTTTTCACCACCAAACAATAAAAGAGAAAGTTTTGGACTTCCTATCAAATTGCAAGTATTTAAAGTTTTTTTTCTGAAATATTTGGAGGATTAAAGCAACTTGGAATTGAAAAGGAAAGTGGGGGGAAAATGGCGCTTGCTTTTAGCGAAGAGCAGCTGAAAGCGAAAGTAATTTGAACTGTGTATCTGGTTACATTCTAACAGTAACAAATCCAGCTGGAAGAAAAAGAAAAGTAGCAAAAAATAAAATAAAATAGAAAAAAAAAAAGCAGCAATTGATTGTTTTAGACCTGATTGAATCTGGAGAACCTTTTGGGAAAAGTTGTTAGAATTTGTGGAAAAGGAAGATCTGTAAGAGGCAAAATGGCAACAAAGCAAGCAGGGGGGGGATTCCCCCACTCATAAGCAGAAGCAGCCTCAAACAGCGCAGCTGCAAACTCAGACAAAGGAAGAAAGCTATTATGACCGTATTATTAAAGAAATTCAAAGATCAGAGCAGGAGGTCAAAGGAATTGTTCAAGAGAAATATGAAGCAGTTAAACAAGATATTCAAACAGTGGCTAAAGGCCTGTCTGAGGTAGTGTTGCAGATTGATAAAAAAGTGGATAATCTTGCCTCAGAGATGGAGACTAAATTTAGAGCCTCTGATTCAAGAATGGTTGAAATTGAAGAAATTACACAAAAAATGCAAAATGAGATTACTATGATGCAATTTCGATCAATGGAATATGCTATCAGACTGAGAGGTGTAAAAGAGAACACCAGGGAAGATCTTAGGAAAATTTGTGCAGAGGCTTTAGCAGTTATGTTGAAAGTAGAACCAGGTGTGGTTCTGTGTAAGATTGACAAGGCGTACAGAGTTAATTCTCGTGTGGCGGTACAAAGGTAACTGCCTAGAGATGTGGTGATATACTTTACAGACAGAAGAATGAGAAATGAAATTTTGCAAAATTCCTTTGTTACAACTGTTCAAGTTGATGGCAGTGAGATTGGAGTCTTTAAAGAATTACCACCCAAAATGTTAAGAGATAGAAAGGATTTTGGATTTTTGGTGGCAGAACTGAAAAAACAGAATATACAATTCAGGTGGGACGCCCCAATAGGTGTAATATTGAGGCTGCGAGGAGTGAGATACCGCCTTAATACTATTGCAAAAGCAGAAGAATTTTATTATAATGTTTTGAAAGCGGGCTCTCCTCCTCCACGCACATCTTCACCAATAGATAAGGAGGCTCAATTACAAGCTGAGTTTGATCAAGAAACAGAAGCAAAAATAAGGCAGTCGCAAAAGGAGGCAAGAGAGACAATGGGAGCTGTAGGTGGTGTTGTGGTTGATCCTTTTGCACCATTTGAAGCTTCTCCTCTGGAAGAAATGTCTAAAACTATTACAGAGGAGGCGTTGGCTCTTGAATTGACAACATCCAAAATGGAAGAGCAACGTATAACTAGAGCGATGTCTAAACAAATGAAGGAACAGCAGCAAGAATATTATAAGCCACAACGTGAAAAGAGAATCAAAGAGAAGCAGCAAGCTGAAGTCATGGGAGGAGCTAAACCGAAGATTACTACTGTAGAAAAGAATCTTCAACAATTGCTCTCAAAACTTCAGACAGGATCAAATGGCACTTAAATTTTTGTCTTGGAATGTTAATGGACTGAACTCTCCACAAAAAAGAAGGAAGATATTTCATTATTTGAAACAATTTCACAATGATGTTATTTGCTTACAGGAGACTCATATAAAATTGCAAGATCAGAAATATTTGATAAATTCAAGATTGGGAACGCAATTTGTTGCTTCAAATTTGGAAAAGAAGAATGGAGTGGTGATATATATAAATAAAAGACTTGTAGCTAAAACTATAGAAATAGACAAAGATGGAAGATATATTGCAATTGAAATTATTACAGATAATGGACCAATCTTGTTGGTTGGAATATATGCTCCAAATCAGCAGCAGGAAAATTTTTATAAGTTGCTTCATTTAAAAATTTTGGAATGGAACTATTCAACTATTATAATAATGGGTGACTGGAATGGAGTAATTCAACCTAAAATCGATAAAAAAACTATGGCCAAATTAGGGATTAAATTACCACAAGTCTTTTTTGAACTGAAAGAGGATTTGGAATTGAAAGATATTTGGAGAGTTCGAAACCCAAATGAATTGGATTTTACTTTTTACTCAGACAGGCATAAATCCTTTTCCAGGATAGACTTTTTCCTCTTAACTACTAACTTACTTTCTAAAGTAAAGAAAATAAAGATATTTCCTAGGACTTTGACTGACCATAGTCCGGTCTGGATGGAAATCGAGATGGGCAAAAGAGAAAGAAGATCCTGGAGATTAAATGAGAATTTATTTAGATATGAAAAAAATATAATTGAACTTAAAAAGCATTTAAAGGAGTTTTTTAAACTGAATTTGAATAAAGGTACCCCTATTGAAATAGTTTGGGACGCAGGCAAAGCATATATGCGGGGACTACTAATTCAAATGAACTCTAAACATAGACAGAATCAGCAGAAGAAGAGACTACAATTGGAATGTGAGATAAAAAAGAAAGAACAACAACTGATACAAAAACCAACAGATGGAAAATTGCAAATGGCCATAAAACTTTTGAAGGATCAATTTCAAATGCTTATAGCAGACCAAACGGCAACTAATTTACAATTTGCAAAGCATAATACTTTTACTAATGCTAACAAACCGGGCAGGTGGTTGGCGTACACTTTGAGGAAACAAGCATCTACACGAATTATTGATAGTACTGAATATGCTGGCAAAGAAGTTTATCAACAAGAATTAATTAAAAAAGCCTTTTTGGAATATTATACTAAGTTATATGCTAAAGATAATATACAGAATATTTCTATAGATGAATATTTAGAAAACAAGAGAGTTTCAAAAATTTCAACAACTCAAAAGAAAAGTCTGGAACAACTGATAACAGTTGAGGAGATCAGTTTCGCTATAAAACAATTAAAAACAGCTAAAGCTCCAGGGACGGATGGCCTAACTGCAGTTTACTATAAAACTTTACAAGAGGAAATGATTGGGCATCTTAAAGACTTATTTTGTAATATACAATTAGGAGGCAAGATACCTTCCTCATAGAAAACAGCTTTTGTCTCATTGATTCCGAAAGAAGAATCAGGTCTCAAGAAACCAGAAAATTACAGACCAATATCTCTATTAAATACAGATTATAAAATCTTTGCAAAAGTATTAGCCAACAGATTGATGCCAGTTATCCAAAAGGTAATTCATCATGATCAAGCAGGATTTATTGAAGGCAGATATATGAAGGAGAATGTCAGGCAAGTTATAGACTTAATGGACTATCTAGATAAGAATAAACAGATCTCTGCAGTGCTGGTTTTTTTGGATGTGGAAAAAGCCTTTGATCGAGTGAATTGGAACTTTATAATTAAGACTTTGGAAAAAATGGATTTGGGGGAGCGGTTTATACAAGCGATTGGTGCAATTTATCAAGAGCAATATGCACAACTTATTATTAATGGATGTTTAACATCGAATTTCAACATACAAAAAGGCACCAGACAAGGTTGTCCATTATCCCCGCTATTATTTATCCTAACTTTAGAAGTCTTACTTAATGCAGTACGGGACTCGAACTCCTTGACTGGAATAGCTATAAGGCAAGAGGACTATAGAACTAAGGCATTTGCAGATGATCTGGTTGTTACCCTATCACAACCTATGAATTCAATAATCCAGATGAAAGATATTATAGAAGATTATGGCATGGTATCTGGTTTTAGGTTGAACCAGAAAAAAACTAAAATGATTGTTAAAAATTTGACAGAGAGCAAAAAAAAGGAACTGGAAAGAATGGCAGGTTTTGAAATTGTTTCAAAGGTCAAATATTTAGGAGTACAAATCGCAGATTCAAATGTTAAACTGTTTCAAAATAATTATGAGGTTCTGTGGCAAAAGATACAAAAAGACATGCAAAATTGGAAGAAACTGCAGTTATCATTGCTTGGAAGAATATCAGCAGTAAAGATGAATGTTTTACCTAGATTTATTTTTTTATTTCAAATGATACCGGTGCTCAAATCAGATAAACCACTGCTAGAATGGCAAAAAGGACTGAATAAATTTATTTGGAATGAAAAAAACCCGAGAGTTAAACTGAAAATAATGCAAGATACTCGTGAGAGAGGTGGTCTTCAACTTCCAAACCTTCGATTATACTATGAAGCAGTTGCATTGATACAAATAAGTGATTGGTTTGGGAAAACTAAGACTGAACTGTTGAATATAGAAAGTCATGACCTTGTTTGGGGATGGCATGCATACCTATTTTATGACAATAAAGTGGATAAAGTGTTCAATAGTCATCTACTTAGAAATGCCTTGATGAGAGTCTGGAGGAAGCACCGAACTAATTGGGATTATAAGATTCCGTTTTGGCTGGATCTTGCTGATACCATGTGGAATACAAATATTAAGTCACTCGGGGGTTTCTTATATAAAGAGTTACTTTACTTTGAAGAGGGCAGGTGGCGATTGAAGACTTTGGATATACTGTTGGAAGAAGGGAAATCGTTGACTTGGTTGCAGTACAATCAATTACAGATGAGATGGAAAGAAGATCAACAAACTGGTTTAATGGAATATGAAGTAGAATTGGTTGAACAGATAAAGCGGACAGGTCCAATGCATATTAAGAGAGTTTATAATGTTTTGTTAGAAAGGGATTCAGAAAATGAGTTAGTTAAAGATTGTATGATTAAATGGGCACAGAATTTCTCTCAACCAGTTATGATGGAAACATGGGAAAAAATATGGGTTCAGAACGTTAAGTTTACACAGTCACAAAATTTACGAGAAAATTTTTATAAAATGTTTTATAGATGGCATTTAGACCCCAAGAAATTGTCTTGTATGTACCCTAATGTGCAGCCAAAATGTTGGAGATGTGATTGTTTAGATGCTACATATTATCATATATGGTGGACTTGCAAAAAGGTGAGGGCTTTTTGGATAAAAATTTGGTGGGTTATGCAAAATGTTTTAAAGAAAAAATACAATTTTCTCTGCAATTTTTCTTATTGGGTATAGTTAAAGATTTTACATTGGGTGAAACAAAACTGATTTTGTATATGGTGACAGCAGCTAGGTTGTTGATTGCCCAATATTGGAAGAGTGATACCTTACCGACTGTGGACCAATGGATTCAGAAGATGGCTGGATTTGCAGAAATGGCGAAGATTTCAGCTTTTTTAAAAGATCAGACGCATGAGAAATATATACAGGAATGGAATAAATGGATTGAGTATATACAGAATAAGTATCAGACTAGAAAATATTATGTCGCTTTCAGCTGAGAGGGATTGATGATTATGCTAGTAAATATAGAAAAAAGATATGGAAGGATGAATAACATATACATTGTTTGGGAATACTAGTATTGCATATAATGGAAGTCAAAGGGGGGGAGGGGAAAGGGGTGGGGGGGAGGGTTAGGGTGGGACTGGGAGGGAATTATATATTTTCTCTATATGTATTTTATAATTTTGGGTAAGGGGGGGGAAAGGGGGAAAATTTGTATTTGTAAAACTTTTTCAATAAAAAAAAAAGTTGGGGCAATTTTATTGTCTTACTAGAGGGAACCAGGAAGGAAGCCATGACTCTGTCCTACCTCACAGGGAGGCTCAATGAGGAAGACAGGAGGCATAGAGATGTGGGAGAGTACACCAGGGCCACAACTCATCGCATCAGCAGAAGGCACCAGAGTTCAGAGCAGGTTAACGCTCTATCCAAGTGTTTCATCTGTGGCTCTGAGGAGCATCTGAAAAAGGACCGCCCCCATTACCAGCAAGGACCTAAGCGTGGTTCCAATCAAGGAAAGGGCAGGGGGCAGAGAAGGGGGCCTGGCGGGGGCAAAGGTGGTGCTGCAAAATATCAGCTGAGACAGGAACGAGGCGGCAACAATACAACAAGTTTAATCCAACAACACAGAAACCACGATTAAAACAACCCCTTTGCAGACTAATCAGCACAGCTGCTTAAATCCCCACGCTAGCATGGAACCACCCCCCTTGCTGATTTCCACCAGCCGGTGCTGCAACAGCCCGGCGCTTACTCATGACGTAACACTCCTTCACCCCCGGATGACACAGACATAGTCCTTCAAATATGCAGGTGGTTTACGCTTCCTACTCGAGCGTCTGGGCACGGGCGATGCTTCTGCCATGACTGGTTCAACCCCCGGAACCAATCTAGGTGGTGAAGGCGCCCTCAACCCTCCTACAGCCACAGCCACGCCTGGAGGGTCAAAAGTTCCATTGGAATATGCTGGAGGGGTAGGAGGTGTAGGCAACACCTCTATCGTCGCTGGTTCAGTCTCCGGAGCCAGCCCAGGTGGCAGAGGTACCCTCAATCCTCCTACACCCTCATCCACACCCAGGGGGTCAGGAATTCCGTTGCGGTGTGCTGAAGCGATGTTAGGTATTCTGATGGTGGGCTTTGATTGAACGGTCGACTCGGAGTAGGGGGACAACTGGGAACTCTCCCCGGCCGAATCTGCCGGGAACTCTATCTGCCATCTCCGAAGTTGGTCCACATGTCGACACCATACACGGCCGTCAGTCATCAAAATCCTATAAGAACAGGGTCCTGTTACATCATTCACAACCCCGGGTACCCAGCATGGTTCCCCCCCAAAATTCCTGGCAAAAACCTTATCCCCTACCACAAACCCCCGAGTCCCTTCTATGCTCCGCCCCTCAGAATGGTAGTCAGGATGTAGTCGATCAAGAACAGTGCGGAGTCTATCTTGGAATGTCAATGGTTTAAATTCTCCGCAAAAAAGAAGAAAAATATATACTTACCTTAAACAACATAAGAATGATGTAATATGTTTGCAAGAGACTCATATTAGAATACAGGATCAGAAATACTTAATAAATTCAAGATTGGGTGTGCATTATGTCGCAGCATCACCAGAAAAGAAAAATGGTATAGTTATCTACCTGAAGAAGGATTTTATTGCCAAATTAATTGAAGCAGATGTACAAGGTAGATATTTGGCAATTGAAGTTTTGATTCAAGGTGAAAAAACTTTAATAGTGGGAGTTTATGCACCCAACCAACAACAGGAGACTTTTTACAATTTTCTACATTCTAAAATGATCAATTGGAATTATAAATCATGTATTCTGCTTGGAGACTGGAATGGAGTACTAGATGTAAAAAAAGATAAGACAGGATTGAAACCAAGTTTTGCCTCAAGAGCGAAATTGCCAAGATCTTTTTTTGATTTGATGGAGGAATGGGAGTTGAAAGATATTTGGAGAGATAGAAACCCAACAGATAAAGACTTTACCTTCTTCTCAGATAGACATCAATCCTTTTCAAGGATAGATTTTATCTTAATATCTAATGATCTTTTTCCTAGGGTGAAGACAACCAAGATTTTTCCAAGGACGTTAACAGATCACAGCCCTGTATGGGTAGAAATAGACTATAGTACGGGACCAAAGAGGTCCTGGAGAGTAAATGAAAATCTATTTAGATATGGAGAAAATATTAAGGAATGTAAGAAATATTTGAAAGAATATTTTATTATGAATATGGGAAAGGGTACCCCAATGGAAATGATGTGGGACGCAAGTAAGGCTTATATGCGGGGTGTTCTAATTTATATGAACAATAAGTTTAGAAAAAAGCAAGGGGAAAAAAGGAGGGCGTTGGAGGATCAAATTAAGGAAAATGAACAACTTTTGATAAAAAACCCAAGGGATAACAAAGTTAAGGAGGTTATTATCTTGCTGAAAGAACAATTTAAAATGTTGATAGCAGACCAAACTGCAACTAACCTACAGTATGCTAAATATAATACATTTTGTAATGCTAATAAACCTGGAAGATGGATGGCTTATATGCTTAAGAAGAGGCAAAATCAAAGAACAATTGGAAAAATTAAATATAAAGGAAAAGAGGTCTTTCAGCAAGAATTAATTAAAAAATAGTTTACAGAATACTACTCAGAATTATATAAGGTAGATAGGATTCAGGATACAGATATAGATAAATTCCTTGAGAAGCAGAATATTAAGCCAGTTTCACAAGACCATAGGGATATGTTAACCGAATTAATTACATTAGAGGAAATTATGTCTGCAATTAAAGACTTAAAGTTGGGGAAGGCCCCGGGAACAGATGGCCTGACGGCGGTTTATTATAAAAACTTGTGTGAAGAGATGGCTGAACCATTGAAAGAATTATTTAATACAATACAGCAGGGAGGAAAGGTTCCTCCCTCTTGGAAAGCAGCCTTTATATCTTTAATACCAAAGGAAGGTCAGGATCATACAGAACCAAAAAACTATAGGCCTATTTCATTGTTAAATACTGATTATAAGATTTTTACTAAGGTATTGGCAAATAGATTAATGAAGGTAATGCAGCAAACGATACATCATGATCAAACTGGTTTTATAAGTGGCAGACAAATGAAAACTAATGTGAGACATATTGTTAATGTTTTGGAATACTTAGAAAGGAACAACCAGGTCCCTGCGGGCATAATATTTTTAGACGCCGAAAAAGCATTTGATCGGCTTAGTTGGCAGTTTTTACTAAAATTAATTGAAAAATTGCAGTTTGGAGATACTTTTTCACAGTCAATTAAGGCAATATACCAGGAACAAACAGCGCAAATAATAGTTAATGGAGGCGTAACGGAAAATTTTCTAATAGAAAAAGGTACTCGGCAAGGATGTCCCTTGTCTCCATTATTATTTATTTTGTCACTGGAAATATTGCTGAATAACATACGAGATTTGGACGCAATAAAGGGAATACAGATTAGGCAACAAGAATATAAATTACGTGCATTCGCGGATGACCTGGTTGTTACCTTAACTCAACCATTACAATCTGTTAAAATATTAATGGACATAATTAAAGAATATGGATCAATATCTGGCTTTAAAATAAATGCAGCCAAAACAAAGATAATAGCTAAAAATATGACTGTTACACAGAAACAAGAAATGGAAAATCAAACAGGATTTGAAATAGTTAAAAAGGTCAAGTACTTAGGTATAAATATCCTGACAAGTAATTCTAAATTATACCATCACAATTATGAATTATTGTGGCAAAAGATGCAAACGGAGATTCAAAATTGGTGAAAGTTACAGTTGTCATTGTTAGGTAGGATAGCTGCCGTAAAAATGAATCTTTTACCGAGGTTTTTATTCCTTTTTCAAACAATACCAATATTAAAAACTGATAAACTAATTAAAGAATGGCAAAAAGGTTTAAATACGTTTGTCTGGGCAGGGAAAAAACCTCGAGTTAAACAGAGAATAATGCAAGATTCTCGAGAAAGAGGAGGACTTAAAATGCCCAATTTAGGGCTATATTATGAGGCAGCTGTACTATCATTAGTTAGTGATTGGATTAATTTAACAGAGGATAGGATATTGAATGTGGAAGGGTATGGTCTGGTTTTTGGCTGGCATGCATATTTATTGTATGATAAAAAGGTAGATAATACATTTAAAAGCCATATATTGAGAAGTTCCTTGTTACGGGTATGGAAAAAGTACAGTTATAAATTAAATGATAAAATTCCGCTTTGGGCGATACTTAGACATACGATTGAAAATATTAATATAGAACAAAAGCAAGATGGGACTTCTTATGAGCAACTTTTGGTTAAGGAAGGATATGAGTATCAACTAAAAACTATTCAACAATTAAAAGAACAAGGAATAATTAAAACTTGGTTTCAATATGGCCAGCTACAGGCCAGATGGAAAGAGGACCAAAAGAAGGGTATTTTGCAACATGAAGAGAATTTGATTAAGCAGATAAGAGATCAGAGCCAAATGCATATAAAAAGGTTATATAATGTATTACTGGAAATAGATTCTGAGACAGAATTAGTTAAGGACTGTATGATAAAGTGGGCACAAAATATAGGTGAAACAATAACGTTGGACACATGGGAAATTATATGGGTAAGAAATGTAAAATTTACACAGGCTCAAAATTTGAGAGAAAATTTTTACAAAATGTTTTATAGATGGCATCTAGACCCCCAAAAATTAGCTTGTATGTATCCGAATATTCAGCCCAAATGTTGGAGATGTGTATGTCAAGATGCTACTTATTATCATATATGGTGGACTTGTAATAGAATTAAAGCATTTTGGATAAAAATTTGGTGGGTAATCCAAAATATATTAAGGAAAAAGATTAAATTTACGCCACAGTTTTTTTTGTGTTGTATTAAAGCAGATTGTACAGGAATTGAAATAAAGTTGATTTTAAATTTAATAACAGCGGCAAGACTACTGGTGGCACAATATTGGAAGAAACAAGATGTGCCTACAATTCAAGAATGGACATTAAAAGTAGTGCACTTGGCAGAAATGGCGAAGATTTCCGCATATCTTAAAGACTATCCAAATGAAAGATATATAAAGGAGTGGAAAAGTTGGATAGATTATATTCAGAACAAATATTGTAACAAGAAATTTCAATTAGCTTATGAATGAAATAATTTGTAGAAATAGTTATATTAATTAGAATATTGTTGTTTTGTTATTAGGAGTTAAAGTTCAAGGTTAATGGTGTGTTATTATATTGTTAGATAATTTTAGTTTGGTGTTTGTACTTGTAATACCCTGAGCTAATCCTGGGAAGTCAGGGGGGGGGAGGGTTGGGAAGGG
>WNWU01011209.1:0-55880 GCA_012654045.1 Ptyas mucosa | reverse complement strand
GGGGGGGAAATATTCTGTAATTTGTAAAACTTTTTAATAAAAAAAAAAAGAACAGTGCGGAGTCGCCGCCCCATTAACATCTCTGTGGGGGTTCGATGAGTGAGCGGGCAGGGGGTCGTATGTTGGGCGGATAAGTAAGTACTTATCTGCTCCTGCCAATCTCCCAGGTGGGCCAAAACCTCCTTTGCTGACCGGACGGCCCTTTCTACCAATCCATTGCAGGCCGGATGGTACGGGGCTGTCCGGGCATGACGAATGCCCAAGCTAGCAAGGAAACCCTGGAACACGGAGGACGTAAATTGTGGGCCATTGTCCATCACCAATACATCCGGAAGGCCGTGGGTCGCAAACAGATGGCGTAGTACTCGGATGGTCGACTCTGACATCGTCGATGACATTAGTTCCAATTCGACCCACTTTGAAAAGGCATCTATGATGATCAGAAAGGTTTTGCCCCAGTAGGGGCCAGCGAAATCCAGGTGAACCCTGGACCACGGCCCCCTTGGACGTTCCCATGGCCGGGGGAGGGCAAGAGGTGGAGCTGACCACACCCTCTGACAGCTAGGGCACTCTGCGACCCAGTTTGCAACGTCCTTATCCAATCCCGGCCACCAGACATAACTACGGCTCAGTTCCTTCATGCGGACAATACCCGGATGGCCCACGTGTAAACTGTCCAACACCTGGTTCCTCAGCCCCGTAGGTACCACAACTCTCTGACCCCACAGGAGGCAACCCAATTGCACCGACAGTTCATGCTGGCGGGCACGGAAAGGTGCGTATAATTCAATTACCTTTCCCAAGGGCCACCCCCTAGTCACCCAATCAAGAACCTAAGATAGAACCCTGTCCTTTCGGGAGTGGGCCGCAATGTCCGTAGAAGACACTGGCAGGCGCATCTCATCTACCAGAAGAACCGGCAATGCCAGCGCAGGGTCAACAACCTGCAATGGTAAGGGACAATGACTAAGGGCGTCCGCATGGGGGATCGATTTTCCCGGACGATGACACAAGATGTAATCATAAGCCGCCAGGAAAATCCCCCACCGTGACATCCTAGGGGAGAGAATTTGTGGCGTTTGACGGTGACCTCCCAAAAGCCCCAACAATGGCTTATGGTCCGTCACCAACTCAAACGGGCACCCATACAGATACTCATGAAAACGCTTAACAGCCGCTACGGCCACCAGGGCCTCTCTATCTAACTGGCTATACCGTCTCTCAGCGGACGACAACGTCCGCGAGTAGAAGGCAATAGGGGCCTCTACCCCATTCAGAACCCGGTGACTCAGCACCGCTCCCACACCATAAGGGGATGCATCTGCTGTAAGCATGAGGGGTAGATTCGGGTCATATTGCACCAATACCGCGGAGGACGACAAAAGGTCCTTGACATGTTGAAAAGCGCGGGTGTGCTCTCGCGACTAGGACCACGGAGTGTCCTTAGCGAGTAGTCTATGCAAGGGCTCCGCAACGGAGGCCTTATGGGGTAGGAAAATGTTATAAAAATTAAGGAGTCCCAAAAAGGACTGCAATTCCGCCCGACAAGTAGGAGTGGCGGCATGCTTAACAGCAGCCACTTTCGAGGGAGTGGGGTGGATCCCGTTGGCGTCTATAAGATAACCCAAAAATTCGATCTTCGGGACCCCTATAACGCATTTAGTCCACTTCAACTTGAGTCCCGACTTGCGGAAACACAACAGGACAGCCCTAACTCACTCGATGAGCTCACCCCGACATGAAGCGGAGATGAGCACATCGTCGAAATAGGGTACCACGCCCGGAATACCATGGAGCAGCCGCTCCGTCAAGCTTTGAAAAATGCCCGGCGCCACACTAACCCCAAATTGCAGACGCCGGCATTTAAAAGCTCCACGGTGGGTGACGATGGTCTGCACCTCCGCTGCAGCGTCATCCACCGGTAGCTGCTGGTATGCCTGAGCCATATCGAGTTTTGCAAAGATGGCGCCTTGCCCCAATGAATAGAGCAGGTGCTGGACTACCGGCACCGGATAGGAATTAGATTGTAACGCCCTGTTTAACGTACATTTAAAATCAGCGCAAATTCGCACCGTGCCATCCTGCTTAAGGGGGACCACTATGGGGGTCTCCCACTTTGAGTGGTCAGTAGGTTCCAAAACCCCCTGTGCGACAAGCTTGTCCAATTCCACATCCACTTTAGATCGGAGAGCAAACGGAATCCTACATGGCTTTAAACGAATGGGGGCCACCTGAGGGTCCAGATTTAAGGAAATGGGGGAGCCCACATATCTACCCAATGTGCCATCAAACACATCCGCAAACTCTCTAAAGATTTCATCGGCCCCACCTACCGCTATAGAATGCACTCCCTCTATTCTTAATCCCAGCGCCAGGAACCAAACCATTCCTAACAAGCTGGGCAGACAGCCCCTGACCACAATTATGGGGAGTCGCCCCACAAAACCTTTAGCCTCTACTAGGAACTGCCCCTGTCCCACAATAGGGATGAGATTCCCCTGATAGTCACGAAGTTTGAAAAGGCAGGGCTGCAATTTGGATCTGAGCAGGTTTGGAACCAACTCTTTAATGGTCTCCCATGACACAATAGTTTTAGCCGACCCAGTGTCCAGTTCCATCGTGCAAGGGGCGCCCTCAATTGTCACTGTCATAGCAAGTTTTGAGCCATTTGACTCGACGGTGTGAGCAGTCACCTCGGGGCATGTGTGGTCACGAAGAACATAGAAACAGCTCTCCTTATCCGGACGGCGATGCTTCGGGACTGCACTTCGGGGGGGTAGGGCACGACAAACTCGAGCAATATGCCCCACTTTGCCACATTGGTGACACGTCATAGATTTAAAATGGCAGGTAGCTCTTAGATGATTCCTGCCGCAACTGAGGCACCCCGCCGGGGTCGTCGCCATGTCCGGCTTCCATCTCGGGATACCCCGCCGGCCTTTGGACACCTGCAGGCGGCTAACATCAGACTCCTCTCCTTCCTCGTCGGTGGTGCTCTCCGCAACTAACCCTTGTCGGTGTACGGATACGGCCGCTTGAGCCAACGCAGGAAGGGACCGCCGGATGTCAGCGGTGGATTTCTCCGACATCTCGGCTGCCTGGGCCTCCTCAATGGCAGTTCACAGGTCTAGGTTTTTCTTTGCCAACAAACGCCTCTGCAGCCGGATGTCCCTCACCCCGCACACCAGCTGCTCTACTAACGCGTCATCCAGGTCCCTGTATTCACAGTCAAGAGCAGCCATTCGCAACCGCGCCACGTATTGGTTCACTGACTCCGCCTCCCCTTGCATCACTTGCCTTAGTTGGAACCGGCGGGCGAACTTCGAGGGTGCTGGTGAATAATGGTTCTTCAGTTTTTCGCGCAAACTGTCCCACGAGGCGGTGTGAACAGGGGCTGGGGTGAACAGCGCTCGTGCAGTCACAAAAACTTCCGGGCCACACGAGTTCAAAAAGTGTGCCCACTTGCGGCTGCTGGACAAGTCAACAAAATCATGGGCTTCTAAAAAGCACTCAAAATGCTCCACGTACGCATCCCACGACTCCGTGGAGGCATCAAACGGGGCGAATGCGGGCGACGCCATAACCAAGTCTCCCCTTTTACTTTGTCTCAGCACCTTTGTCGCCAGTGCAAAATATCAGCTGAGACAGGAACGAGGCGGCAACAATACAACAAGTTTAATCCAACAACACAGAAACCACGATTAAAACAACCCCTTTGCAGACTAATCAGCACAGCTGCTTAAATCCCCACGCTAGCATGGAACCGCCCCCCTTGCTGATTTCCACCAGCCGGTGCTGCAACAGCCCGGCGCTTACTCATGACATAACAGGTGCTAAGGGCAATTTTGTGTATACTAGTTACCTCACCCCCGCCACAAAGGCTGATGGCCCTACTGGCCTCTGGTTACTGGATTCTGGGGCTTCATCTCACATTGCTAACTTGAGGCAAGGCTTTAAGAGGTTAAGGAGAATTAACTCCTCCGTTAAGGTTGCAAATGGTAACGATGCTTTGGTTGTTGGGGAGGGCACTGTCTCTGTACCAGGTCTGGGCAATGTCAAAGGTGTATTACATGCTCCCTCTATAGCCAATAACCTGTTAAGCATAACCAAGCTATGTGATGATGGCAGGGTGGAGGTATTGTTTTGCAAAGGGGGAGGTCTCATCACTCGAGACAAAAGGGTCATTGGGAGTGTTACCATTATAAATGGTTTGCCATATTTCTCCCCCGAGTACCCACCCACAGGAGACAGCTCACAGGGTGCCACCTCAGAAGGGGCCTGCACGCAGAGAGAGAGAAAGGCTCCACAGCCAGCTCCCAGGCTGTCAAAGATGCACAAGACTGAGGCAGTTGCGCCCACGCCACCTGAACCAGCCCCACAGCCTTTCAAGGCCAATGCGGGCAAGAAACCCAAGCCTCAGCAGGCACCTAAGGCAGATAAGCCCAAAAAAGGGCCTAAGGTACCAGCACCGCCCAAGGCAACCAGAGCCAAGGGGGTGTCAGTGGGAAAGCCGCTCCATACTAAGTGTGCCCGCCTCTTACATCGGAGGTTAGGCCATGCGAGCTTCCCAGTGGTTAAAAAGATGGGGGAATTCGCTGAGGGGGTTCATCTACAGGATTGTGAGGTATTTCTGGACTGTGCCATCTGTAAGAGGGCAAAGAGGAAGGCAGCCCACATACCTAAGGTGTCACAGCGTAAAACCCAATACCCATATCAATTAATACATGTTGATTTGGTTGGGCCATTTACACTGTCCCTAGGGAAAAGGCAGTATTTCCTCACTGCTGTTGATGATTTCTCGAGATATGGCCATGTGTATACCCTCACGGAAAAGTCTGAAGCCTTTGATGCCATAAAATCACTGTATAACTACGTCAAAACCCAGCGCAAGACCAGGATCACGCAGCTGCAGAGCGACCGTGGGGCTGAGTTCATGTCCCGAAAATTCCAGGACTGGATAAGGCACAAGGGCATACACCATTTTCGCACAGCACCTTTCACTCCAGTGCAGAACGACGTGGTAGAGAAATGGAATGGCATTCTGCAGACCATGGTGCACAGCCTGATTGCGGATGCTGGGGTTGCAGAATCGTACTGGGCGGAGGCAGTACACTACGCCAACTACACCCTGAACCGCACCTGGAGCAGCATTGTGAACCAGACCCCATATTTTCTGGTCCACGGTAGGAAGCCAAGTTTGGGACACTTGCGCGTATTTGGCTCCTACGCTTGGGTGCACATCCCCAAGCAGCTGCGGAAGAAGGGGAGATCCGTCTCCCAGAGACTGAGGTTCTTGGGCTATGCCCCTGGCTCCAAAACCTACTGATTCCTGGGAGAAGGGGGCAGGACTGTGACTTCCCAATCTGCCTCCTTCAAAGAGGACTCCAATTGGACCCAGATCCACTCAAATGATCTGGGCCCATACATCAACCGGCCCAGCAAAGCCACACCAACCACAGATCCTGCCACCGACGAGAGCGAGAAACAGGACGAAGAGGTCAGCCTACCTGGTCCAGATGAGGAGGATGAGCCGCCCAGTCCTGAGGGGGAAGACACGCCATCTTCACCTGACTCCTCACCTCCAGCGATGCTCCAGAGACCCATGATGCCCAACGCCTGGGACCGAGGGCCTCCTCATCCCGGTCGTGAACAGCCAGTCGGTGAGGAACCCGCAGAGGAAAAGGGTGGTGAGTGGCAGGAGGTCAGAAGGTCAAAGCGGTCCAACAAGGGGGTCCCTCCAAAGAGAATTGACATTGGGCACATCGCATCCGTCAATAGCGTCGTGGTCACCCCAAAGACTTTCTCTGACATCCAGGAGCTGCCCATTGAAGAACAGGAGAAGTGGCAGCTCGCGATGGAACAGGAGATGGAGAGCCTGAGAAAGCTCAAGGTCTTCACCCCCGGGCAACCACCCAAGGAGAAGAAGGTCATTGGCACAAGGTGGGTTTTCAAGGCCAAACCACTTGCCAATGGCTGCTACCTATACAAGGCCCGCTTGTGAGCACAGGGGTTCGCCCAATGCTACATGGAGGACTATATAGAGACCTATTCCCCGATTGTCCGGGCAGAAAGTGTCAAGGCCGCCCTCGTAGCTGCAGCTGCTCTGGGGAAGGAAGTGTACCAATTCGACATCCAGATGGCCTACCTCCACACCAACTTGGACCGACAGATCTACGTGAGGGCCCCTCCTGGTTACCAGCAGGAGGGGGGAAACACATGGCTACTCCAAAAGGGATTATATGGCCTCAAGCAGTCGGGAAAACTCTGGTACGACTGCCTGAAAAAGGGTTTAGAGAGAATTGGCTTCAGGGCATCTCATGCCAATGAGTGCGTTTTTACACGTGACACCAAAGGTGACATAGAACGGGTGTTGGTTTACGTGGATGACCTCCTATACGTAGGGCCTGGAAAGGAAAGGTGTGACAAATTTGCCAAGGCCCTGGGGGAAAAGTTTACCCTGAAGTCCTTGGGGCGGGTTGACAGATATCTAGGTGTGCATATCTTGGCCACTAAAAAGGGATTTGCATTATCCCAGAAAGAAAGAAAAAATTGAAGAGTTGTTGGCCAAATGCAAAATGGTGGAGTCTAAACCAATGCGTAGCCCCATGCAAAGTGATTACTACGGCCACGATCACAAAGACAGCCCTGACTTCACAGACAACAAATTATATAGATCTGTGATTGGCTCCTTGCTATACATTAGCAATTGGAGCAGGCCTGACATAGCTTTAGCCGTAAATTTATTGTCCAGGCACGTGGAAAACCCAAAGGAATTCCACTGGAATGCTGTCAAGAGGGTACTGTCAGCCTTTCAAGGCTGCCATAAAGAGGAGGAGATGAGGCTTGAACTTTTACCTACTTATTCTTTTTGTAGATAGTGTTGCTTGGAGATGGGATGGGAGGGGGGAATTCCTGGGGTTAGAGGCAGGAGCTGAGAAGATTGAGCTGGAAGATGGCCAATAAGAAGTTGAGGTTTGGGGGAACGGAAGGAGAAGGTTTTGGGGTCAGAGGGACTACAACGAAGTTGGGACCAGATCTGTCATTCTCAAGAAATGAGATATTTCAGCAAAGACTAATTGCTTGGGAGTGAAATTTATTTGAGATGACATCGGAACCTGACAGACTTAGGTACCTCAGGGGCACGGCCAATGCCCTCCTCATGCTGGAGCCAGAGAAAAGGAAGCCAGCCCAGCTCTCCACTTACTCGGACGCAGACTGGGCTGGTGACACCAAGAGTAGACGGAGCACCTCTGGTTTCCTCATACTGCTAAATGGCTGTCCTATCCATTGGCATGTTAGGCAGCAAAAATTTGTTTCTTGCTCCACGACCGAGGCAGAATATGCCAGCCTATCGGACACTGCAAACAACTTGATTTGGTTCAATGCTCTGGTAACGAGCATCTGGGCACCTCCTACTCTGCCCATCCAAATTCAGGAAGATAATACGCAATTGGGATCTCGGGGGCATACGCAGTGGGCTCTAGGTCCCGCCACATAGACATCCGTTACAAGAATGTCAGGCAGCTTGCCAGAATGGGGTTTGTACACATCAAACACTGTAATATAACTGACCAGTTAGCTGACCTGTTTACAAAACCTGTGCCCATTGACCAACACAACCTTCTGTGTAAGCGTTTGTGTTTGGTCCTGTAAACCTGTACATGTCCATGATATCTGCTCATCCTCTCACACATTTTCACCGGCACCTGTCATTGGCTGACAAGAAGGGGAATTGTTAGGTGTTTTGTGCCAGCCATGGCAGTTTCTTCAAAGGCCACTAGATGGGAGCAAAGAGGCACCTTTGATCCCGCTGGTGGGTCAAGGGGCTCTGACCCCTGCAGCCCCATTGGGGGAAAGTCAATGGTCCTCTGGCCCCCTCACACATTGGTAAGGGAGGGGCCAGGGACCCCTATAAGAACCCCTGCACAGGGGCTGCTCTCTCTTGTTGCCCTTGATGTTGTTTTACTCTCCTATGGGACTCACCCATGGGCTCGATCCAGGCATGGATGCCTCCATGCCAGGGAATTTATATTTGCCTACTTTTATCTCTCAATAAAGACCTAACTTAATTGCATCCTTGTGTGCTGCCTTTCCTTGGAAGCGCCCTCAATGGACCATCGTTCTTCGTGAGATCCCTCACACCCACCCTATTTTGCAAAATAGTTTTTATTATTTTCTTTTAATAAAGTCTCTGTTTTCATCGACCCATGCTTGTTGGTTGAATTCATTTCCAACACTTTCTCTTTAATGGAAAATTCGAACTCTGGGGCGGAATCTTCACGGGGATCGTCAATCATGGTTGAGAGGGCGGGGCGTTCTCCAGAAAAGGTGGAACGATTGGTAGGAGCAGCAATGGGGAACTTCGACCCGCCCAATGGGAGAGAAGCTGTTCCATCACATAAGCTCCAGGGTGGCTCCTAGTGCTATGGAACAGCGGAAGAGCCAACCCAATGAGGATCCGCGGTTCATTATCACATGAGTTAGAACCCTTTAAACGCCGGGCCACCTTGAGGGAGGGAGTAATAGCCAATTGGGGAAAAAACGATGATTCGGGACAAACTGGGAGCCGCCTGCAAGCAGCAGCCAATCAGGAGGCGTAGAGAGAGTCACTGGACGAGGGGGGACTGCGAAAGAACGAGCACGATTCGTGTCCAATGGAAGGAAGCGGACATGCCGTCACATCCTCTGTCGACCAATTAGAAACGCAGCGCCCGCTATTGCCACTGATTTCTGGTCACGTGACTGGGACCTAGGCACTTCCGTGCAGCCGATAGGATGAGGCCGTCTTGTCGTCATGTGATGAGAGTAATCCGGTAACGAGGGGCGGGGACGTACGCACTAGGGAAGCCGAGAGAGGCACGGGACGGTTACGGGTGCAGCAGTAGCAGCCGCAGCGGCGATGGCTGTAGTGTTCTGTCCCCGTCCTCCACACACACAACCCACACAGACAGACGAGGGTTAAAGGAGTAGCACACACACGGAAGGTTCCTTATCACGGCTTGGCAGCCCTTTGTAAACCGGCTGCCAAGGTCTTTACTAAACAAGGGGGGGGGGGAAATACCTCCACCAGATAACAAAACACGTACACACCAATTGAGGGAAATATAATTCAAAAGTCCAAATCTTTCCAGCCGGCTGATGCTTAGCTCCAAGGACTAGCCAGGGTAAAACTTTGTCCGTCACAGAATTCCAACTGCTACCCCACTCCTTTATAAAACCTGTGGGGTGTGGTCCTGTGACTCAGCTAATCCCTGGCACGCTTCCTCATTTGTTGGGCTCTCTTATCACGCCGGCGCTGACGTGGGTCCAGCCACCTCTGGCCTTCCTCATTATCCTCCGACTGATCGGAGACACCTGGCTCCTGACTCATCTCCTCTCCTTCGGCTGGCAGCTGATGAATGACCAGGGAGGAGGGGCCGGGGGAGGGAGGCCTGGCTGGCTCCTCTCCCTCCTGTTCGGAGCCTTCTTCCTCCGATGCAATGGGATCGGGGGTCGGAGCCACAACACTATCCCCCACCGCAGGGCCCTTCCCCTGGGTCTGCCGGTCAGGATGAGGTCGGGACGGGAACTGGTCATGGAAGGCCCGAACCAGGTCGGGGGCCTGAACGGCAGAAGCGTCCACCCAGGTGAAATCCTCGGGCCCATACCCCTTCCAGGCGATGAGGTATTGGAAGTGCCCCTTCAACCAATGGGAGTCCCAAACGCTGTCCACCTCGTACGCCGCGGAGTCATCCTCGTCGGCTGGGGCAGGAGGGGCAGGCTTCGACGGGCGTCGGAGGCGACACGGCGGGGCCTCAGGGACCAGGAGGGACCGATGGAACACGGGGTGGAGCCGCATGGAGCGTGGTAGAGTCAACCGGTCCAGCCACCTCTGGCCTTCCTCATTATCCTCCGACTGATCGGAGACACCTGGCTCCTGACTCATCTCCTCTCCTTTGGCCGGCAGCTGATGAATTACCAGGGAGGAGGGACGGGGGGAGGGAGGCCTGGCTGGCTCCTCTCCCTCCTGTTCGGAGCCTTCTTCCTCCGATGCAATGGGATCGGGGGTCAGAGCCACAACATGTGGATGGTGAATGCTCCCCGCTGCTGCCAGCCGAGCCTGGCGATGGGAGCGGCCTCAGCTCCGGAGGCTTAGTGGGGCTGGCAGGCCTGGGATCGGGACCCGCCCCACCACAGGGTGAGCCACCTTTTCTCGTTTATATTCCTAGGAGGACCACTGAGAAAGCAGAGCTGGTGGGTGTGGTCGAGGAGAGGGGGTGATAGATGAGAAGATCCTAGAGTGGAGAGGTCGTCAACCCAGGAGGCATGGCTCAGATCTCGAGCCCTTTTGGTACAAGGATCCCTATATTGGGGATTTGGGGGGGGCTTGCTGTCCCCTAGGCCAGTGATGGCTAACCTTCTTGCCATCGCGTGCCAAAAGTGGGGGGGAGCACGGGGGGGTTCAGTGTGTACGTGCCCATACCCATAATTCAACCCTGCGCTCCCCTGGGCTCCCCCCGCTTTTGGCACACGATGGCACGGTGGGCCCGGTAGGCCTGTTTTTGCCCTCCCCAGGCTCCAGAGGCTTTCTAGGAACCTGGGGAGGGCGAAAATGGCCTTCCCCACCCTCCCGGAGGCCAGAAATAGCCCGTTTCCCAATTTCTGGTGGGCCCAAAAGGCCTGAAAATCAGCTGGCTGGTTTACGCATGCATGCTGGAGCTGAGCTAGGGCAACGCTCACGTGCCCACAGATATGGCTCCGTGTGCCACCTGTGGCACGCATGCCATAGGTTCGCCATCACGGCCCTAGGCAGTAATTACATTTTTTGATATTATTAGTCTGGTTCCAGCCAAATGCTTTTCTCAAGACAGTGCTATGGGAATTATGTGATTAACAGTGATGGCATGGGGAGGGGGAACTATCTTTGTGTTTAGTTGTTTTGGCATGCAGTGCCCTATAGTGGCATCCTGAGTAGAGATGTTGAAACAGTTTATGTCCAAGATGTGAGGGGTCTATAGATATTTGTAGATAAAAGTAGATATTTGTAGATAAAACTCTTAATTATGGCTCAGCTCCTCCCTCTCTTATACTAATGTGAATTATGAAGGCGGCTTCAAAGGTTTTCTCATTCCTCCATTGTTTGGAGCAGAGCAGTTTTTCCATCCTGGTTGCTTTGGTACAGATCTCTCTCCATCAAGGCCATCCTCTACAGGGCAGGTTGAAGATGAACAAATTTAGAGGCAGGAATCAAAGGGTGGTGGTGCTGAAGAAATTTGAGGAGAATGAAATGCAGCTGAGAGATCCGGAAGAAGGATCGAGGGGGCGGCCTGTAAACTTAACAGCAGTATCGTAGAACAGTAGTTGAGTGCTCCCTTTTCACCATGATTCTTTCTCCCTTCCCTTCCAAGGATTTTCCTCCTTCAGCAGTCTCAATGATGGGAGCCAAGCAGCCATACTGCCCGCAGACGATCCCCCGCCGTATTCCCCCATGGCGTCACCGGAGAGTGGCAGTGCCCCTATGATCACTTGCCGAGTCTGCCAGAGCCCCATCAACGTGGAGGGAAAGATGCATCAGCATGTGATGAAATGTAGCATTTGCAATGAGGCCACGGTGAGCACTGTCAGAGAGACATGTGGGAGGCACAGTGGAAAGATGTAAAGGCAAGAGGCAGCTGGGTGGAATATAAGATATGGAATATCTGCCTGCCATAGAAGACCTGTATATTGCGCAGGTCAGAAGGAGGGCTGAGAAGAAATTTGCAGATCCCTCCCATCCTGGACATAAACTGTTTCAATTCCTTCCCTTGGGATGGCACTATAGGGCATTGTATGCCAATACAACTAGTCACAGGGACAGTTTCTTCCCTTGTGCCATCACTCTGCTGAACACCTCATTCTGGCAAAATACAGTGACTAAGGGGTGTGTGTGTTGCCTAATGTGTATGTACATCAATCCATAGAATGTGGACTTCCGGTTGGCACCGCCAATGTTGTGGACGGTCTCCATGGACCGCCAGCCCCGCGATCACATTAAGCCGTCTTGACAGCACTAATCGGCTGTCTGACAGCTCGAAAACCTCACCTTCGGGAGAAGAAGGAGAGGTGAGCCGGTGGGTGGGGGTAGAGCTCCCTGGAAGCCCCTGGAACAACTCTGGGGACTTGGCAGGTAAGAGCTCCCCGCTTAGCCCACCAAAGCTCCGGATCCGGGACAACTCTGTTTTAAACAGAGCCAGACGTCGCGACCAACTCTGCTTTCAAAATAGAAACTGACTGATCCCAAGAGCAGACAGAGCGGAAGCAGGAGAACAAGCATTTGCAAGTAACAACACTTAACTCTGAATTTACATTGTTTCCAATTGAACTGTTCTGAGCGGGAGGCTGGAAGATGGCGCCTTTACTGTGGGCGTGAAAGTGAAAGTTAGAAATGAAAGTGCTTGTTAAGATCTGCGATCTGAGAGTGGATTAAAAGCTGCTGCTGCTGGACTGTGAGTTTGGTGGAAGTGGAGGAAGGACTATTTTGTTTGATAAATCATAAGCTATAAACAAATTATTCCTGAAGAGTGCTTAAGAGATTTTGAGGCTGTTAAAAAGGAAAAAAGTTTTTTAAAATAAGATGGCTTCTAAGCAAGCTAAGGCAGTAGTCCCCAAAAGTGGAGAAAGCTCTCCAGTAGTGACACAGAAAGTACAGCTTCTGGTGGAGTCACAGAATCAGGAGGCTTCTATAAAAGAACTTAAAGATTTTATAAAAGAAGCCATGATCAATCAAACTGCAGCCATGAATGACCAAACAGTAATTATGGAAGGGAAGCTTAAAGAATTTGCTGAAGATATAAAAGCAATTAAAGATGTTGTGGAAGTTAAACATAATGAAATAAGAGATGACATTGTTCTAGCAGTTTCAGGACTGGCAAAACACCTTGTTAAACTGGGGGAGAGAGTAGAAGAAATCAACGAATCTAATTTGAATCTGGAGGATAAAGTGGGAGAAATTTTAACCAAAACAGAAAAGGTGGATGATGAGATGGTTATGCTACAATACAGATCTATGGAATTTACCTTGAAATTGAGAGGGCTAAAAGAAAATAGCCGTGAAAACTTAAGAGACATTTGTGCTGGAGCTATGGCAGTGATTATTAACGACAGGCCAGAAGATGTGGCAATTCAAATTGATAAAATCTACAGGGTTAATTCCTGGGTGGCAAGGCAAAGGCAGTTACCAAGAGATGTGGTGATTTACTTCACAACCAGGAGAATCAGAAATGATATTTTACAAGCTTCTTACAAGAATAAAGTTCAAGTGGATGGACAAGAATTAATGATTTTGAAAGAGATCCCTCCCAAAATGTTAAGGGGCAGAAAGGATTTTGGATTTTTGGTAAATGAATTGAGAAATCAACAAATTCAGTATAGATGGGATGTTCCAACTGATCTAACAGTAAATTATGGTGGAGAAAGACATCATTTAAACACAATTTGGAAGGCAAAAGAATACTATATTAATGTTTTGAAAGCTGGATATCCACCCTCACCGGGGGGGGGGGGGAGAAAAAGGAGATGATACAGCAAGAGAAAGATGGAAAGCAGATACAAACCTATGCTGAAGTTGCAGCTGGAGCAACTACTTTGTAAGAAGAGTTACTGCAAACTGGGGGCCCACCCCCAACTTCTGAATTATCCAAGAAGCCAGAGGAACCAAGAGAACGACGAATGACATGAGCAACTTATAAACGCAAAGAACAACAACTAAAAGTGCAACAATCTCAAGTTTCACCTCAAGAAGTTCGTAAAACAGAAGCTGTGGGAGGGGCTAGGATGAAGACCACGATGGAAGAGGATATTCAGCGCATGCTCATGAAGCTTCGAGGGGCCAAAGATGGCAACTAAATTTCTTTCCTGGAATGTCAATGGTTTAAATTCACCACAAAAAAGAAGGAAAGTATTTCACTACTTGAAACAATTTAAGAATGATGTTATTTGTTTGCAAGAAACACATATTAGATTATCAGATCAAAAATATCTGATAAATTCAAGATTGGGTACACATTTCGTGGCATCAACCTCAGAGAAGAAAAATGGTTTAGTTATATACGTAAAGAAGGGACTATCAGCTAACTTAATTGAGGCAGATGTTCAAGGAAGATATATTGCAATTGAATTATTGACTCAAAATGGAAAAATGCTTCTAATTCTATATGCACCTAACCAACAACAAGATAAATTTTATAAATTTTTGCATACTAAAATAATACAATGGGACTATAAATCTATTATGCTAATGGGTGAATGGAATGGAGTAATAGATACATTAAAGGATAAAAAAAGTTTGTCAAAGACCTCAACATGTGCGAAATTACCCAAGTCATTTTTTGATTTGATGGAAGATATGGAATTGAGAGATATTTGGAGAGCTCGGAATGATGTGGAAAGGGATTTTACCTTTTTCTCTGATAGACATCAATCCTTCTCCAGGATTGATTTTCTATTAATTACAAATGATTTTTTTTCTAGGGTGAAGAAGGCGAAGATATGTCCAAGAGCCTTAACTGATCATAGTCCGGTTTGGGTGGAAATGGAACAGGAAAGGGGAGAAAGGAGGTCTTGGAGGTTAAATGAAAATTTATTTAGATATGAAGAAAATGTTAAGGAGCTTAAGAAACAAATGAAAGAGTTTTTTCTTAATAATATGCATAAGGGTACTTCTATGGAAATGGTATGGAATGCAAGCAAGGCCTATATGAGGGGAACCTTAATACATATGAATAACAAATATAGATTAAAACAACAAAAGCAGCGGAAAGAGATTGAGGAGGAAATTTTTTAAAAAGAACAGTTACTTATATTTTTAAAAAAGAACAGTTACTTATAACTAACCCAGGAGATAAGAAAGCAAAAGAAACAATAAATATATTACGAGAGCAATTTAATATGCTTAAGGATGACCAAGTGGCAACTAGTTTACAATATGCTAAACATTATACATTTTGTAATGCTAATAAACCAGGTAGATGGCTGGCCTATCTGTTGAGGAAAAAACAAAAATCACGAATTATTGATAAGATAGAATTTAGAGGTAAGGAAGTTTATCAACAGGGTATGATCAAAAAAGCCTTTTTAGAGTTTTATACAAAGCTATATGGTAGTGATTCAATTCAAGGTATAGATATAGATAGATATTGTAACGCTCTCTATGTGGGGCTCCCCTTGGGGTACACCTGGAGGCTCCAACTGGTGCAGAATGCGGCTGCGCGGGGGATTTTGGGAGCGACGGGGCACTCCCACGTGACGCCTCTCCTGCGCAAGCTGCACTGGCTTCCAGTGGACTTCCAGGTGCGCTTCAAGGTGTTGGTGACCACCTTTAAAGCGCTCCATGGCTTAGGGCCAGGGTACTTACGGGACCGCCTTCTGCCACCAATTGCCTCCCACCGGCCAGTTTGTTCCCACAGAGAGGGCCTCTTCAGGGTGCTGTCAGCCAGACAATGTCAGCTGGCGACCCCCCAGGGGGAGAGCCTTCTCTGTGGTGGCGCCTACCCTCTGGAACGACCTCCACCCAGAGATACGAGTGATCCCAGACCTCCGGACTTTTCGTCGGGCCCTTAAAACCCATTTCTTTCAGTTAGCTGGGCTGGGCTGGCCTGACTCCACGCCGGTTTTAAAGTTTTTGTTATTGATTTTTAACTCAAAATTGGGCCAAATTCATTTATATTATTTTAATTGTTTTTAACTTTTGTATACTGTGTTTTTAGTTGGCTGTTCACCGCCCTGAGTCCAAAAGGAGAAGGGCGGTATAGAAATTTAATTAAATAATAATAATAATAATAATAATAATAATAATAATAATAATAATAATAAAAAGAAGAGAGTATTCCTGAATTAACTCTAGAACAGAGGGAGGGGCTGAACCAGCCAATAACTTCTGAAGAGATTATTGTAGCAATTAAACAGTTAAAAACAGGTAAATCTCCGGGAACAGATGGATTAACAGCTGTATACTACAAGAATTTACAGTCTGAAATGGTAGAACCGCTTAGAGCTTTATTCTGCAAAATCCAAGTAGGTGGAGGAGTTCCACCTTCTTGGAGAACAGCTTTTGTATCATTGATCCCAAAGGAAGACCAAAATTGCATTAAACCTGAAAACTTTAGGCCAATATCACTTTTGAATACTGATTATAAAATTTTTGCTAAAATATTAGTGAATAGATTAATGCCAGTTATACAACAAACAGTTCATAAGGATCAATCAGGGTTTATAAAGGGGAGACAAATGAAATATAATGTTAGACAAGTGATAAACCTACTGGAGTGTTTGGAAAAAAACAACCAAGTTCCTGTAGCGTTTGTTTTCTTGGATGCAGAGAAGGCATTTGATCGATTGAATTGGCAATTTTTGTTTAAGGTAATAGAAAAAATGCATTTTGGAGAACATTTTATACAATCAATTAGAGCAATATATCAAGAACAGACAGCACAAATAATAGTCAATGGAGGTCTAACAGATGTTTTTAAAATTGAGAAAGGAACGAGGCAGGGTTGTCCATTGTCTCCACTATTGTTTATCTTAACCTTGGAAGTCTTGCTGAATAGGATACGGGATTCTGATAAATTAAAGGGAATTGTAATCAGGCAGCAAGATTACAGATTAAGAGCGTTTGCAGATGATTTGGTGGTTACCCTATCTCGACCTATGGAATCGGTTTCATATATGTTGGATATACTAGGCCAATATGGTAAGGTATCTGGATTTAAAGTAAATCAATATAAGACAAAGGTGATAACAAAAAATATGTCTAGAGGGTGATTTTCCCGCCGCCTTGAAAGAGGCGGTGGTGAGGCCTCTCCTTAAGAAGCCTTCCCTGGACCCGGCAATGCTGGTAAATTATCGTCCGGTCTCCAACCTTCGCTTTTTGGCGAAGGTTGTTGAGAGTGTGGTTGCGCGACAGTTCTCCCAGCACCTGGAGGAAACAACGTATCTGGATCCGTTCCAGTCGGGCTTCAGACCCGGGTACAGCACGGAAACGGCATTGGTCGCGTTGGTTGATGATCTCTGGAGGGCTCGGGACAGGGGGTGTTCCTCTGTCCTGGTCCTATTAGATCTCTCAGCAGCTTTTGATACCATCGACCATGGTATCATGCTGCACCGGTTGGAAGAGTTGGGGGTGGGAGGCACTGTGTTACAGTGGTTCTCCGCCTTTCTCTCCAACCGGTCGCAGTCGGTGTTGGCAGGGGGGCAGAGATCGACTCCTAGGCCCCTTATATGCGGGGTGCCACAGGGATCGGTTCTCTCGCCCCTCCTGTTCAACATTTATGTGAAGCCGCTGGGTGAGATCATTCGTGGTTTTGGGGTGAGATATCATCAGTACGCTGACGACACCCAGCTGTACATCTCCACCCCAGACCACCCCAACGATGCCCTTGAAGTGATGTCCCGGTGCCTGGAGGCCGTGCGGATCTGGATGGGGAAGAACAGGCTCAGACTCAATCCATCCAAGACTGAGTGGCTGTGGTTACCGACGTCCCGATATAGTCAGCTGGTACCATCACTGACTATTGGGGGCGAATCATTGGCCCCCACAGAGAGGGCGCGCAATTTAGGCGTCCTCCTGGACTCACGGCTGTCCTTAGAAGACCATCTGACGGCTGTGTCTGGGAGGATTTTTCATCAGGTTCGCCTGATCCGCCAGTTGCGCCCCTTTCTGGATCGGGACTCCTTACTCACGGTCACTCATGCCCTTGTCACCTCCCGCCTGGACTACTGTAATGCTCTCTACATGGGGCTCCCCTTGAGGAGCACCCAGAGGCTCCAGCTGGCGCAGAGTGCGGCCGCGCGGGTGGTGATGGGAGCGACGTGGCACTCTCATGTGACACCGCTCTTGCGCGAGCTGCACTGGCTCCCGGTGGTCTTCCGGGTGCACTTCAAGGTGTTGGTTACCACCTTTAAAGCGCTCCATGGCTTAGGACCCGGGTACTTACGGGACCGCCTACTACCTCCAATAGCCTCCCACCGACCGGTACGCTCCCATAGAGAAGGACTCCTCCGGGTGCCGTCGGCCAAACAATGTCGACTGGCGGCCCCCAGGGGGAGAGCCTTCTCTGTGGGAGCACCCACTATCTGGAACGATCTCCCCCCTGAGATTCGGCGGATCCCGGACCTTCGTGCTTTCCGCCGTGAGTTAAAAACTTTTTTATTTCATCAAGCGGGCCTGGCATAGTATCTCCCCTTTTTATAAGAAAATTTTAAATTGTATAATCCAAACTTTTAGATCTGGGATTTATATATTTTTTTTAAAAAAATGGGTTTGAATTGTTGGGCAATTGTTTAATTTGGTTTTAATTCGGTTTTAAATTTTGTATTTATGTTTTTTATCTCTGCCTGTTCACCGCCCTGAGTCCCCTCGGGGAGAAGGGCGGTATATAAATCAAATAAACATAAACATAAACATAAACATGTCTATATCACAAAGAGAAGAATTGGGAAGAATAACAGGGTTTGAAATAGTTAAGAAGGTTAAAAATTTAGGAGTATATATAGCAGCCTCAAATACGAAATTATTCAAAAATAATTATGAAGTTCTTTGGCAAAAAGTGCAGAAAGATATGGAAAATTGGAAAAAGTTACAACTATCTTTACTGGGAAGGATAGCAGCAATAAAAATGAATGTGTTGCCTAGGTTTTTATTTTTGTTTCAAATGATACCAGTGCTTAAGAAAGATGGAAATCTGAAGGAATGGCAGAAAGGGGTGAACACTTTTATTTGGGATGGGAAAAAACCAAAAATAAAATTGAAAATTATACAGGATGTACAGGAGAGAGGAGTTCTTAAAATGCCTAACTTAAGATTGTACTATGAGGCTGCTGTTTTATCACAAATTAGTGACTGGTTTAACTTAACTGAAGAGAGAGTGTTGAATATAGAAGGTTATGACTTGTTATATGGATGTGTGGAGGGATGGATCTGACCCAATAACTCAAGGTACAAAGTAATCTGATGCAAATATTCTTTTATTTCAATCCTGCATTAGTTATAGGCCCTTACAGCATTTCAGCTACTGACCTCTTGACCTTCCCTTACAGGTACTTATCTGGAACTGCCTGGTATCCACGTGGGAGAGACCTTTTATACAAAGGAGGAGGAGCCAGAAGGTAGGGAGTGACAAGGAGGAGGATGGGATATGTGGTAGATGGGTTAACCCTTACACAACTCTGGGTTGGTAATCACAGTGAGGTTATGCATTTACCCTGACAGAACCCCCTCTAAATGTTTAACCGAATACAGGTATACATAATGTACAAGATTTACATATGAACACATATTTTAGACATGAGATATGAGTGTTGCTTGTGAGGTAGAGGTTTGGTTAATATATCGGCTATCTGTTCCTCGGTATCACAATGCACAGCTTTAATAAAACCTATCTCTGAGAACTGCCTGACGTGCTTGCATTTAATATCAATATGCCTTGATCGTTGCCCTACAGCATCGGCTTTTGATATCTCTATGGCAGCCTTGTTATCTTCGTGGATAGTTATTGGATATAACGGTTCACCCCAGATGTCATTTAGTAAATCATCAAACCATATCAGGTTGTTAGTTGCTTTGGATAGGCAGACAAATTCTGCCTCTGTGGTGGAAGTGGCTACTAGTTTCTGCTTCCCTGTGTACCAATGGATGGGGCTGCCATTGAGAAATAACACATATCCTGAGGTGCTTTTTCTGCTTTGAATATCCCCCGCCCAGTCAGCGTCAGCATAACAGGTCAGTCTCGGTTTGGTTGATGTTTCTGGTTCAAGGCAAAGCTGTGCGTTGATGCTATATTTGAGGTATCTGAGTAGCCTCTTGATGGCGTCCCAGTGAAAAGTAGTAGGTTTGCTCACATGTCTGGATAGTAAATTGACTCCCAGGGCGATGCCTGGTCTGGTCCAATTGGCTATATACAATAATGACCCGATGGTGGACCTATACAACTTGTTGTCATTGAAGGGTTCGGATTCCCCATACATGCCCTTCAAAAAGTCTGGTTGCATGGGCGTATCGTTAGGCTTCGCCTCTGACATGTTGCATTTGGACAATAGCTCAGCGATTTTTTCTTTTTGTGAGAGTCTGAATCCTTTTTCAGTCTTAGTTACGTGGACTCCCAGGTACTTATCAATTTTACCTAGTGATTTTAGGGAGAAGTGACTACCTAATTCAGTGGCAAATTTGTCACATTTGTCTTTGTGTTTGCCTATGTATAGGATATCATCCACGTAAACAAGTATGCCCTCAAATGAGTCTTTTTCTCCTTTTGTAAAGAAACATTTATCAGCTGAGGTGGCTATAAATCCCATTGATTTGAGAGCTTTGGCTAAACAATCATACCATCTTTTGCCAGATTGCTTAAGTCCGTACAAACTTTTGTTTAATAGCCAGGTGCAATTTTCTCCCTTATCGTATCCTGGGGGTGCCTTAACATATATCTCTTTGTCCAATTCAGCGTGAAGGTATGCTGTCTGCACATCAAATTGGAAGACCTTAAGTCCCATGACTGTCGCTATAACCAGTGCACTTTTGACACTTTCAGCCCTGATGGTGGGTGAGTAAGTGTCAGTGTAGTCTTCTGGGTATCTCTGAGCAAAACCTTGTGCGACCAGCCTTGCCTTGTATAATGCCCTGTTGTCCTCTAGAGTTTTAATTCTAAATACCCATTTGGTTCCAATAGCCTTCTTGTGTGCAGGTACCTGGGCCGGTGAGTACACGTTTAGATCTTTGAGGCTGTCCATCTCCTTTTCCATAGCTAATTCCCATTTTTCTCTTTCCTCTAATGGGAGTTTGAGTATGTCCTCATAGGAACTAGGTGCGATGTTGTCATTGTGTATGGTCATGACATAGTCTTCTAGTCTTTTTGGTAGCTTGTTTCTATTCTCCCTTACGGGCCTACTTGGGGTAGTGTCTGTCTCGTGCATGCGTTCAGCCTCTTCGTTTGTTAGACTGTCTAATTTTAGAGTGGGATGTCCCTCCTTCCAGCCTTTTGTACTTATTTGGTGATGTTTGGCTTTATTTAATTTTGTCACCTTAGTACCTTCTATGGCTGTTTCTTCTTCTCTCTGATCATGGTCATGTGTGTCTTTATTTGAGAGGATGTCATTTGAGTGAAGCCTTGACCAGTTTGAGTTCTCGTGAAAATTGGCGGATCTGGAGACTATAAACCTGTTGTTGCTATCTATGAACCTGTAGCCTTTCGTTCCAGGTTCATACCCTACGAATTTTAATCTCTTGGATATTTTTTCCCCCTTTCTCCTCAGTTGCCTGGGGATATGGACATCTGCTGGGGCACCAAATATATGTAGGTGGGCCAAGTTGGGTTTTCTCTTATACAGCATTTCATACGGAGTTTTGTTAACGGAACTTGACCAGTCTATTGAGTGTGTAGTTTGAATAGTGTAACACTTTGGACCAAAAAGATTGTCCCAGTCCCGCGTCCTCCAAGACGCACCTCATCATGGTCTGGAGTACCCCGTTTTTTCTCTCTATTACTCCATTTTGAAATGGCGAAAACGGACAAGAGGAATAATGCGCTATGCCCTGCTCTCTCAACCACCTCGTGAAATCTTTTGCCATAAATTCTGACCCCCTATCGGTCATTATTTGTTTTATCTTTGTGTTGTGTTGTAACTCTATTCTTTTGTGGAACTCTTTAAATCTTTGTGGCACCTCGCTCTTATGTCTAAGTGAGTAGACGTACCCATACCTACTGTAGTCGTCTACAATATTTAGAAAAAACCTCTTTCTATGTTTGATAGATGGTTTCAAAGGCCCCACTAAATCCATATGTACGAGTTGGAAAGGATACTCAGTGGTTTGTTCTGATTTTCTCGGTCTAGCCTTAACCTTAATCTTTGAGCGCTTACAAACTGAACACTCTAAGTAGTTATCACAGTTTTTTACTTTGAGTCCTTCAGTACATTCAATCATTCTCTTTACAACGGGGAAGCTTATGTGCCCCAACCTTCTGTGAAGGAGGTGCGCGCAGTTATCATGTAATGGTTTTCCAATAGAAATAACACCCTTACTATGTTTCTCATTGTTATCTACCCCCTCTGGTTCAATGTCTTCTTCTTCTCCATCTTTTAAGTTTACGTTGATGCTTCCCTTGTCTCCCGTATTGGGCGTGAAGTAGGGAAGTCCCTCTAATATAGTTACCTCCCCGACTTCATTTCCTTGTTTGAGTATATGGGCTTCCCCATCCCTAAACACTACTTTGTTGTCTGTGCCTTGCATGAGTTGAGTTACGAAGTTGTCCCAGCTGTTATCTAAGGAGTTGATAATGATGCTCATCATGCTTTCTTCAGTTATCATTTCTCCTCTCTGCATGAGCTCTGCCCTGGTAGCATTTAATTTTAATATGTGTTCGCTTATGGGAACCCCTGGTTTGTGCCTAGCTGAATAGAACTCCCTAGAAATCCTTGTGGTTGTGGCCCTGCTCTGACTGTAGAACATGCTGTATAATTTATGCATAACCTCAGACACAGTTAGGTCATTACCAATGGTGGGATACATAGTGGGAGGAATAGATGTTAACAATATGTAAAAAGCCTTATGATGTACACAGTCAATTTCTAAAAACCAGGGCTTTTGTGGTGGTCTATTAATCAGAAAGAGTGCATTTTCCCTCATAAAGGCAACCTGCAACTGTTGGCTCCACTCTATGAGATTCCCTCCATCTCTCTGTAGTTTTGTTAGATTAATATTCATAGACCCAGAGTTGCTATAATAGCTACTTACTGGAGGTAGCTGTCCATGGTCCATGATGTGACTGAACTCGCAATAAGGCAAAGGTATGTTTGATGCTAGTCTGAACTGATTTGTATCTATGTTCACTGTTCCTCTTGTTACAGGTGGCGACTGAGCATGCGTGAGGCTCATTCTGCGTTGGATCTCACTGGGTGAGGAGCTCCTGTCCGAGGCTCCTTGATGAAGGCCCAGGCCTGCTGGCTGAAGATCGGGTTCGCCTCTGGGGAGCCTGGACTGGACGTGGTACCTCTGGACCTCCCTCCACGTGGCTGACTCCATCCTGGATGATCAGCTGGAAGCGGCGGACGGCGGGTGAGGCCTCCATGGATCCAGCGGTGGGTTGGCGGCGGCGGTGGTGGTGGCGGCGGCAGCAGCAGCGGCGGACGATGATCCCAACTCGTGGAAGCTGGGTCCCAAGAGAGCAGCGAATCCCGGCGGTGGACGCAGGAGCGGTGAGTGTGCGGCCTGGTCTTCTTCCGTCATGGCTTGAGTTGGTGTCGGGTGGCGCGGCGTTGCCGCAGTTCACTGCGGTGGCGTTGGGATCGCTCTCATGTTTCAGTGGTCATGGCAGGCTGTGAGGTTGCCTTCGATCTCCCTCATTTCTTCGGGGGTATCGCCCGTCCTTACGGTTTGTGCGATAGGCCTGAATGTGGGGCCTAGTGTGGCCGCTATTGTTTCTAGGGCCTTTTCGACATCGAGCTCGGTTGACGGGCATCGATTGTCAATGGATTGTCTTTTGTCGTTGTCCCCGGGTTGCCCTTCATTTATTTTGGGGTCTAGGTTGTTTCGCGCCGTTGGATTCAAATTCCGGCTTTCTATTGGTTGGTGGCCATTCCAAGATGGCCGCCGGGAGGAAGGTGCGAAATTAGATTTGGCTGCCTCTAGGTCGTCCGACTGAGCCAGCCTGTCTCTTACCGGCGTGGTGTCCCCCTGTGTCGTCCCTGGGATCTCGATTGCTGCTCCATGGCTCCCAAGGAGGCCTTGGAGTTTCGCGATCAGGTCTCCTTCACTTGTGGACGTCTCCATTAGTCTCAGTATGGATTCTCTGAGGCGGCTTTCTTTTTGCGGCGTCTTTTGTTCGTGGCCTCTTGCTTCCTCGTTCTGCCCCTCGTTTCTGTCCAGTGAGTCCATGTCACAGGGGTACTCACTCTGGGTTGTCGTGGTTTTCGCTGCAGCTCCTTTTGGGGTGAGTTGTGCAGCCATCTGTCTTGTAACTGAACTGGTATTTACTCTATTCTTCTTTGTAGAGTGAATATCTGGTTCAGTCATTGTTCGGAGTTATGGGTAACCATCCTCTGCTACCATATTGTGGAGGGATGGATCTGACCCAATAACTCAAGGTACAAAGTAATCTGATGCAAATATTCTTTTATTTCAATCCTGCATTAGATATAGGCCCTTACAGCATTTCAGCTACTGACCTCTTGACCTTCCCTTACAGGTACTTATCTGGAACTGCCTGGTATCCACGTGGGAGAGACCTTTTATACAAAGGAGGAGGAGCCAGAAGGTAGGGAGTGACAAGGGGGATGATGGGATATGTGGTAGATGGGTTAACCCTTACACAACTCTGGGTTGGTAATCACAGTGAGGTTATGCATTTACCCTGACAGGATGGCATGCTTATTTGCTATATGAAAAAAAAGTGGACAAGGTGTTTAAAGGTCATATACTTAGAAATGCCTTGCTGAGGGTGTGGAAAAAGTACCAATATAAGTTAAATTATAAAATACCTATTTGGGCAAATCCCAGACATGCCATAGAGAATATAAGTATAGAACAAAAGCAGGAGGTGATTACTTATAAAGAGCTCCTTTTTATGGAAAGGGGCAAATTGCAATTGAAATCTTTAAATGAATTGAAAGAAGAAGGTATAATTTATACTTGGTTTCAGTATGGCCAGCTTCAAGCTAGATGGAAGGAAGATCAAAAAATTGGTGTTATGCAAAACGAGGAAAATTTGGTAAAACAGATCAGGGACCAAAGTCAAATGCATATTAAAAGGTTGTATAATGCATTATTGGAAATAGATTCGGAAACGGAACTGGTTAAGGATTGTATGATAAAGTGGGCACAAAATTTTCAGGAACCAGTAATGATAGAAACTTGGGAAAGGATCTGGGTTAGAAATGTTAAATTTACACAAGCACAAAACTTAAGGGAAATTTTTTACAAAATGTTTTATAGATGGCATTTAGATCCTAAAAAATTCTCATGTATGTACCCAAATTTGCAAGCTAAATGTTGGAGATGTGATTGTGAGGATGCAACTTATTTTCATATATGGTGGACTTGTAAGAAAATCAAAGCATTTTGGATAAAAATTTGGTGGGTGATGCAGAACATTTTGAAAAAAAGGTTGAAATTTACTCCACAATTGTTTTTGCTGGGCATAACAGTGGACTGTACATCACTAGAGACTAAACTGATTTTAAACCTACTATCGGCAGTCAGGCTGTTGGTTGCGCAAAATTGGAAGAAGGACACTTTGCCTACTATTGAAGAGTGGATACTGAAAGTAGCGAATTTAGCGGAAATGGTGAAAATATCAGCTTATTTGAAGGACTATACACAAGAAAGATATATATTGGAATGGAGAAGATGGATTGATTATATTCAAAATAAGTATCAGACAAGAAAATATTAAATAGTTTATGAATGAATGTTAACTCATAGATGCATTATGTTATTGATAGTGGAGTTAAAGTTCTAGGGGGAGATATGTTTGCTAGTTTAAGGATAGTTATGTTTGACTAAAGATGTCAACGCTATACCCTGTATTTTGCTCTGGGAAGTCAGGGGGAGGGGGAGGGAGAAGGGATTGGGAGGGGGGAGGAAGGGGGGGATTTGTTTGTTTGTGAAAATATTTTAAAACTTTTCAATAAAAAAAAAATCCATAGAATGTGGTTGCAGTATTTATCCCCTATATCCGTGATGGCGAACCTATGGCACACATGCCAGACATGGCACTCAGAGCCCTTTCTGTGGGCATACGCGCAGTCACCCCAGCCCAGCTCCAATTAAGGCAGAACAAAAAATGAAATTGGATATAAGAGTGAAATAATACGGGGTCAGCCTAGAGGATTTCTGAAGGGCCCCTTTAACTAGTAAATATAAGAGACAAATGCTGGGTTCAAAAAGTTAAACCGCAGAATTAACACACTTTCTACAGTTGGAGAGTTCAAGAAGTCAAACCGCAGAGGTATTATGTCAAAATGCAGAACTAACCCACATGGCGTTTCCTGACTAAAGCAAAGGGGAGGGGGGCTAGCTAAAGATCTAAGATACTTCCTGTTTTTTGTTCTATAAAGATACGTGTCCTAAAGAAGGGTCTTTTGTTCAGAATGTAAAACAGAATGAGGACTTCCGGCGGTGACATCAGCGGGTTTGGAGCTAGAGAACAGGGCTCCGTTCTTGAAACTCCAAAGATTCCCATCTAGGAAGCCATTCCAGGTGCTATTGATCTTGGAGAGATCAATAGAAAAAGGAGGAAACTCCAAGGACCTCGGGGGAAAGGCAACCAACCCGAAGGTTCAGGAGAAACCCCCTAATTCCGGAGGGGAAAAAAACAGCCTTCTTGGCTGGCCCAAAGCACTGAAACCGCACAGTAGGAAGAGAAGATCAAACTGAAAGATCGCAACTGTATCCAGTTTAAATTGAAAGTGGATTGAGATAATAAGAGGAATAAGCGAAGCACAGCGATAAAGTGAAGCAGGGAGTGGAGAGCAGTGAATTTGAGACCCCAGAAGACGGCAGAACAGCAGCCAGAGAAAGCGGCAACAAAAGACGACAAGGGTGGAAGAACAACTGACAGGCGGTGACTGCGCGAAAAAGAGAGAGTGCTTGGAATGAGAAATTTCAAAGGGATTTACGTGGCGGTGATTGACCAGACTTTGGATTTGGATTCAACGGAGAAGAAGGGTTTTTGGACTTGATTAGAGAGCTATAGCAAATCAGATGGAAGTATCCAGAGACTATTCAATAGGAAGACAGCGAAACGGTGAGAGTGAAAGTGATGGAGGCCATTGAAGCCGGGAGAGCGAGTGAGAGCGGTGCAACAGATTGGCAAGTGGAGAAGCGGCTGCTTGGGAAAATAACTGAGAAGCCAGTATGAAAATTAATTAACTGATAACGGCGAACGGACTATATTAAAGTGCTGAACTTTGGACAGTTGAACTTTTGACTATTGGATAATTCCGGAGAGAGAGATACTAAAGACTATAATACATAAGAACTTGGGCACAAGAACTTCATATGTAAGAGTGAAAGAGAATTGTATATTAAGTGCAAAATAATCCTATATATACACCTGATTAACCCTTGTAAAACAGTATAATCATTTATTAATAATTTTTTATTGTGAGACACTTGATTAACTGATATTTAATCTACTATATGGATAATTAATTAAGAGCGAATTAGAAACAAATAGTTTAAGTGGATCTCAATTTAAACAATATTTAATTTTCATATATTTGCCTTAGTGAGATTGGATTTGACAGTTTTGATTTGATAGACTGATTATTATATTGTATTAATTATATTAAGATCTAATGAAGTGTTAGAACTCTAAGTTTTCCCCCATCTCCTTCACCCTATTTTTCCTCTCCCTTACTTGAATATATATCTATATATCTAACCAATTATTAATTATTAGAGTGTTAAGGACATTTATAGAAGTAATTTATAATTTAATAAGATTAACCGTTATTCTGAAGATCTGCACTACATAGACTCTAGACTCTAGACACTATTACTAACAAAATACTCTTATAAATAATGACATTGAAACATAATAAGAGTAGCTCAGTGCATGAAATTTTGGGAGAACCTATAAAAAAGAGTTAAGATGACAAGTACCGGAACAACCACCATAACCAAAGCGAATAAGAAAATAACTTCAAACCAAGCCTCCCTTACAGCATCTCCTGCCCAACAGAGATCTATAGAAACCATGCTTGGAACAGAAAAAGAAATGATGGGCATACAAAATATTCAGTCAATCTTGGCAATGATACAGGAAGCGATGAATAAGACCCAGGAAACAATTGCTAATAATCATGAGGAGACAAAAAGAAATCATGATGATTTGAAATCCGATGTGGGAGAGATAAATGATAACATAAAGAAAGTGGATGAGACTTCCGGTGGTGCCGCGCTGTGTTGAAGACGCCCGTTCATGGGCGCCCATTCCTCGACACCGTAAAAGCCACCAGAACGGCAGAAAAGCGCTGTCTGGCAGCTTGAAAAATCTCTCCCCGGGCAAAGGGGAGAGGGAAGAGCAGGCAGGCGGAGGTAGAGCTCCCCAAGTGCCCGAGAGAAAATTCTGGGGCGCGAAGGGTGAGAGCTCCCTAGAAACCTGCCAAGCAGCTCCGGACCCAGGGACGACTCTGCGGAGGCAGAGCAAGACGCCATGACCACATCTGCAATTAAGGACTGAATTGGATATTTTAAACTGCAGCAGGCGGGACAAGCCAGGAGAAACAAGACTGCAAGTATTCTTACTTGACTCCAATGTTAATGTGTATTGCCTCCTTCAGAAGTACTAATTAAAGAGAGTGGAAACAAAATGGTATTTGAGGCTTGAAAGGGTGTGGAAAGTGAAAGTTAAGGAAAAGTTTCGTTTAAAGCCTCTACTCTTTGTTGGAAAGTAAATTTGTTAAAGAAGAAGGAGGACTTTTAAAAGTACTAATTTAAGATAAACAGAAAAAGAAAAAGATTTTCTGAGTTTGTGGAAACTTTTCTTTTGGCTGCTGGTAGGCAAAAAGGGAAAAAAAGGGAGGGGGAAATTAACCCACACCGGAAAATGGCTTCAAAACCAGTAAAGACTGTCCCTACTAAAGGATCTGGGAGTGCCAGTAGTTCTCCAGCCCACACTTCGAGATTGCAAGTTCTTATCCCCCCAACAGAGCCACAGACTTTAACATTAGAAATGTTACAAGAAGCTTTAAAGGTTACACAGGATAAACTTGCCACTGTGATTGATCAGAAGATACAATCAGTCTCAGATGAGATTTCAATTCGGAACCAGGAAATTAGGGAAGATATACTTTTGGCATTTCAAGGTTTGGCAGGTCATATTGAAATTTTGGATGATAAGGTGGAAGAGATAAAACAATCTAATGAAATCTTGGAGAATAAATTGGAGGTAGCCCAGGGAAAAATTGAAAGGGCTGAAGCTGATGTAACAATGATGCAATACAGAGATATGGAATTTTCTCTAAGAATAAGAGGGGTGAAAGAGAACAAACAAGAGAATTTGAAAGAGATGATGTCAGAGGCATTGGCGCAGGCTTTGGGGGAGCAGAAAGCTGAGCTTGGCTGGCAGATAGACAAGATATATCGTGTTAATTCATGGGTGGCCAGACAGAAACACCTACCAAGGGACATTGTAATATATTTTACTACAAGGAGATTACGTAATGAAATTTTACAAGCTACTTTTAAAAACAGGCTACAAGTAGAAGGTCAGGAGGTTATGACAATGAAGGAAATTCCCCCCAAAATGTTGAGGGCCAGAAGGGAGTATTCCTTTCTGGCGGATGAACTGAGAAACCACCAGATACAGTATAGATGGGAAGTGCCAGCTGGTTTAGTGGTGAACTACTCAGGAGAAAGATATCGGCTTAATACAATACGCAAAGCAAGAGATTTCCATGCCAATGTACTAAAGGCTGGACCATCCAAATCACCAGAAGTGAAAAGAAAGAAGGAAAAAGTGGGGAAAAGCAAATGAGAAAGAGAAGAATTGCTGGCAATAGCTCAGGGGGGAGTCTCGACTAGTCAAGAAGACCTTCTACAAATACAGATGGAGTTAATTGATATAACAGAAGAGCCAAAGGATCAAAGACAGACCAGAGCTGCAACAGCCAAACGTAAGGAAGACCTAAGATTGCAACAACTGCAGATGGCAACTCGAGAAACTACAAAAACAGAGGCTGTGGGAGGAGCCAGACCCAAAGGTCAAATGAAGCAAGACCATCAGCAAATGCTCCAAAGGCTTCAGAGATTTAAGGATGGGAACTAGATTCCTAACCTGGAATGTTAATGGCTTGAATTCACCGCAGAAGAGGAGGAAAATATTTCATTATCTTAAACAATTTAAAAATGATGTAATTTGTTTGCAAGAGACTCATATTAGAATACAAGATCAAAAATATCTAATAAATACAAGACTAGGTACACATTATGTGGCAGCAGCACCAGAGAAGAAAAATGGTATAGTTATATATTTGAAAAGAGATTTAATTGCAAAATTAATTGAAGCAGACGATCAAGGAAGATTTTTAGCAATTGAACTTTTAGTGAAAAGAGAAAAATTACATTTAATTGGAGTTTATGCACCGAATCAACAGGATAATTTTTATAAACTTTTACACTCAAAGCTGATACAATGGGATTACAAAACATGCATTTTACTTGGGGACTGGAATGGAGTTTTAGATATTAAAAAAGATAAGAAGGGACCCAAGCAAAATCTTTTAACAAGAGCAAGATTGCCAAAGTCCTTTTTTGAGATGATGGTGGATTGGGAGCTGAAGGATATTTGGCATGAAAGAAACCCAACTGAAAAAGATTTTACCTTTTTTTCTGATAGACTTTATTTTAACTACTAACGATCTTTCTCCTAGGGTGAAGAACATGAAGATATGTTCAAGAACACTAACAGATCATAGCCCAGTTTGGATGGAATTGGAGTATGGAAGGGGAATTAAGAGGTCTTGGAGGCTAAATGAAAATTTGTTTAGATATGAGGAAAATGTAAAGGAATGTAAGAAGTTTAAATAAGATTTTTTTGCTATAAATATGAAAAAAGGTATGCCTATGGAAATGGTGTGGGATGCGAGTAAAGCATACATGCGAGGTATTTTGATATACTTGAACAATAAATTTAGAAAAAAGCAGGGGGGGAAAGGAAGGTATTAGAAGAAGAGATAAAGAAAAAAGAACAAGCTTTGATAATGAATCCAGCAGATAAGAAAATTAAAGATGTAATTAATTTACTGAAAGGGCAATTTAATATGTTGATAGCAGACCAAGTGGCAACTAATCTACTGTCACGAGTATTTTCAGGGTTGCTGTGGCTACATGATTAGCCACAAAAGAGGTATGGCCTCAATCAACTCATCTGCTGTAAGCAATTACCTGCAAGCCTTCCCCGCCCTAGATAATTGCAGGTTTGCTCACAATATAAGCAAGGACCTTTCGGCTTGCTACTCAGGCCTTGACAACCGGTCAGGCCTGATCCAGCTAGTGTTTACTGCTGGAAGAAGACTGCAGAGCCCAGCACGATGCTGTAGAAGGGAGGAGATGCAGATAAGGACTCCAGACGCCGGCTGCTGAGATACTCCCACAGATGCTTGTGTTTTTGCTGTTTTAAGCACACAAGCCAACGGTTAGGTTGTGCTGGAAATTCTTCTCCACACAGACCCTCAAGCCACGTTGGTGCTTGAACTGCTTTTATTCTCAGGTGACTTTTTTATTGTGAAGTCTTCGCTGCTGCCCTTCGTTTGCCTTGATGATGTGTCAACGCCAAAGACGTCCACCTTTGTATTAACCTTTGTTTCTTGTGAACTGTTTTTGGTATTGTGGAGAGGAATCTAGGGAGATAGCCTGGCTTCACATACCCAGATAAGACTTTGCTTTTAATGTGGTTTTTAAAGGCACAGTGTCTTTTTAAGTATTTTAAATTAAATTATATATTTATTCAAGGCTCCTTTGTCGGCTTTATTTCAATCCCAGTGCTTTTGCCCATGAGCTGGTTCGCGGTCCGGGGTACCCCTCAACCCCACACCCCACATCTACAATATGCCAAACATAATACTTTTTGTAATGCTAATAAACCAGGTAGGTAGCTAGCTTATTTCTTAAGAAAAAAACAGAAATCAAGGACAATAGAGAAAATAAAATATAAAGGGAAAGAGGTTTATCAGCAAGAGTTGATTAAGAAATCTTTTTTAGAGTTTTATTCAAGATTGTATGTTGCTGATAAAATTCAAGATATAGATATAGATAGATACTTACAGAATGAGGATATTCATATAATTTCACAAGAGCAGAGGGATAGTTTAAACCAGTTAATAACTTCCGAGGAGATTCTGCTTGTAATTAAACAACTGAAAGTGGGTAAAGCTCCTGGGATGGATGGTTTGACGGCTGTTTATTCCAAAAATTTAAAGGAGGAAATGGTGGAACCACTGAAGGAATTATTTAATAATATACAACAGGGAGGTGAGGTACCTCCATCTTGGAAGATAGCTTTTATTTCCCTAATCCCAAAAGAGGGTCAAGATCATACACACCAAAAAAAGTATAGACCTATATCACTTTTAAATACAGATTATAAGATTTTTGCTAAAGTGTTAGCAAATAGATTAATGATAGTTATGCAACAAATGATACATCATGATCAAACAGGTTTTATAACTGGGAGACAAATGAAAAGTAATGTAAGACACATTGTTAATATACTAGAATACTTGGGGAGAAACAACCAGGTCCCTGCAGTGCTAATATTCTTTGATGCAGAGAAAGCGTTTGATCGATTGAATTGGCAATTTTTATTGAAATTAACAGAAAGGATGCAATTTGGGGAATATTTTATACAATCTATTAAGGCAATATATCAGAAACAAACAGCGCAAATAATAATCAATGGTGGCTTAACTGAAAATTTTAAAATAGAAAAAGGAACAAGACAAGGTTGCCCTTTGTCGCCATTATTGTTTATTTTGTCATTGGAAATATTGCTGAATAAAATACGTGGGTCAGATGAAATAAAGGGAATTAAAATTAGACAGTATGATTATAAATTACGAGCATTTGCAGATGACCTGGTTGTCACCTTGACCCAGCCAGCACAGTCAACCATGGTTTTGATGGACATAATCAAAGTGTATGGACAAGTATCTGGTTTTAAAATAAATGCAGCCAAAACAAAGATAATAGCTAAAAATATGACCAGAAATCAAAAAGAAGAGATGGAAGTGGTAACAGGATTTGAAGTAGTAAAGAAGGTTAAATATTTAGGGGTTAACATCCTGTCTACAAATACGAAACTATACCAGTATAATTATGAACCATTGTGGCAAAAAATACAGATAGAGATGGAAAGTTGGAAAAAATTACAATTATCTTTGCTGAGAAGGATAGCTGCAGTTAAGATGAATGTTTTACCAAGGTTTTTATTTCTTTTCCAAATGATTCCTATACTTAAAAAAGACCAAAACTTGAAGGAGTGGCAAAAGGGTATAAATACCTTTGTTTGGGCAGGAAAGAAGCCATGTTTAAAGCAGAGAATAATGCAAGATTCTTGAGAAAGGGGAAGTCTTAAAATGCCTAATATAGGACTGTATTACGATGCAGCTGCCTTATCGGCAGTTAGTGATTGGGTGAACTTGACGGAGGAAAGGATATTAAATCTAGAGGGATATGGTCTGATCTACAGCTGGCATGCCTATTTATTATATGATAAAAAAGTAGACAGGACTTTTAAAAGCCACATATTAAGAAACGCTTTATTGCAAGTCTGGAAAAAATATCAATATAAATTAAATGATAAGTTACCAATGTGGACAGTACCCAGACACGCGATAGAGAATATAAGTGTAGAACAAAAACAAGATGAGATTACATACAAGGAACTTTTGTATAAGGAGGGAAATAGATTTCAATTAAAACCTATTCAACAATTAAGAGAAGATAGAGTAATTAAAACATGGTTTCAGTATGGTCAGCTCCAGGCCAGATGGAGAGAAGATAAAAAAATTGGTATTTTGCAACACGATGAGAATTTGATAAAACAAATAAGAGATAAAAGTCAAATGCACATAAAAAGGTTGTATAATGCACTACTGGAAATAGATTCAGAAACTGAGCTAGTTAAGGATTGCATGATAAAATGGGCACAAAATATAGGAGAAGTAATAATGATAGAAACGTGGGAAAAGATATGGGTTAGAAATGTAAAATTTACACAAGCCCAAAATTTAAGAGAGAATTTTTACAAAATGTTTTATAGATGGCATCTAGATCCAAAAAAACTAGCATGTATGTATCCAAATTTACCACCTAAGTGTTGGAGATGTGAGTGTCAGGATGCTACGTATTACCATATATGGTGGTCATGTAAGAAAATCAAGGCTTTTTGGATAAAAATATGGTGGATTATTCAAAATATTTTAAAGAAAAAGATTAAATTTACACCACAGTTCTTTTTGCTGGGTATAGTTATGGATTGTACGGTAATAGAAACTAAGTTGATATTAAATTTGATAACAGCAGCTAGGTTATTAGTAGCACAGTACTGGAAGAAGGAAGATTTACCCACCATTGAGGAATGGACATTAAAAGTAGTGCACCTGGCACAAATGGCAAAAATTTCTGCATATTTGAAAGATCATTCAAACGAAAGATACATATAGGAATGGAGAAGATGGATTGACTATATTCAAAACAAGTATTGGACTAAGAAACTTCAGATAGCTTATGAATGAAATATTTAAACTAAATTATAGTTTATAGTTTATGTTTATAGTGGTTAGAGGTATATGGAGTTAAAGATCTAGGGAAAATTTCAAGTTAACATATGTTAGTATATTTTAATCCTATGTTTGTGAATGGAATACCCTGTGCTTGTCCTGGGAAGTTCAGGGGGGGTGGGGGGAGGGGGGGGGGGAAGGGGTAGGAGGATGGGGTGGGAGGTGTGCGGTGGGGAGGGAGGGAGGAGGGGGGAGAAAATGTTTGTATCTTTTATAAAACTTTTAATAAAAAAAAAAGAAAGTGGATGACAAGATAGAAAAGATCCAACAAAACATTGCCAAAAACGAACAAAGGATTCAAAAGACAGAACTCAAAATGGAACAGACGGTTAAGAAAGTAGAAATGCTGGAACAACAACAAATAGCAAGTAATTGAGAGCTCGAAGACTCACTTACCTACCTGGAAATGGAAAAGTCATCATTTTATTTAAGGTTCCAGAACATAGCAGAAACCAAAGGAGGAATTATGCACGTAGGAACAAACTGCCAAAGGAAGTGCATGTCCGATTCACAAAGAAAATGATAAAAGAGGAGATATATAGAAAAATGAGAGAGGACGTGATTTTCTACAAAGGGAAAGAAATAATAACATTGAAACAAATTCCGAGACGCGTAAGGGACCAGAGGAAAAACTACAACTTCCTCACAACACAATTAAATAAACATAAAGTGATGTTCCATTGGCTGCTACCAGAGGGCATCTTAATCTCATGGCAGGACAAGAAAATTAAGATAGATAGTCTGGAAGGAGCCCAGGAATTCTTTGACCAACACTTTGTCCTTGAGGAAGATCAAGAATCCAGAGAGGAATTGGAGAACAAGAGCCAAGAGGAACAACCCATAGAAGAAACAGAAGAGGAACAAGAGGAGAAGAGAAGACTGGAGAGAGAAAGAATGGAGAGAGAAGGAGCAAGGGGAAAAATGCAAAGAATAACAAGAAACACAAGGAAACTAAAGACAACAAATAGATAGGAAGAAAAATGGAACAGGAAATAAAAATGATTTCGATTAATATAAATGGGTTAAATGCCCCAACTAAAAGAACCCGGACATTTACCAAATTACAAAAATTGGAGATGGACATAATAAACTTACAGGAAGTCCATATCAAAAAACAACACCAATAAATATTAGAAAATACAAGATTAGGAAACCTTTACACTTCACTAGCAGAACAAAAAAAAAGGCATTGCAGTTTACATTAGGAAACACCTAAAATCAAAACAGGTATATGTAGACAAGGAGGGAAGAGTTTTATTGATCGAACTACAAACAGAATTAAAAACAATATTACTGATTTTGATTTATGCACCAAATGAGATTCAACGTGCCTTCTTCAAAAACATACACAACAAAGTAAAAGATCTGGACTACGAAAACGTTTGCATCATAGGTGATTTCAATGCAATCTCAGATACGGAAAAAGACTATTGGAGTACCAGGAAAAATAAAACTAGGAAAAAGACCCTCCCAGATACTTTTAAGGAAATGGCACAAGAACTATGCCTCCAGGATGCTTGGAGGGAAATAAATAAAGAAAAAAAACAGTATACCTTCTATTCCAACCCACACTCATCCTGGTCCAGAATAGATATGGCCTGGATGACCACGGATCTTAGGAAAGACTTAGAAGAAATAGAAATAATGACAAACATATGGGCAGACCATAGTCCGGTAAAAATAATCTGGAAAGGTTATTGGAAGAAGAAGAGATGGATGATGAACACTGAGATCTTAAAAGATAAAGACTATGTACAAATGATAGAAAAATAAATGAAAATATTTTTTGAGATCAACATTAAAGAGCAAACCTCTCTCCAGAACTTATGGGACACGGCGAAAGCCTATATAAGAGGCCTGACAATAGCATATTTGGCAAAGAAAAACAAGGAAAAACAACAGAAGAAAGATAATTTATTGAAAGAACTTAAAAAGTATGAATCTGAGCTACAGAATGACCCTCAAAACAAAAGGATCAAAGAAAAAATAAACTTGACAAAACACAAAATAAATTTGAGTACACAAACAGAAATAGCCAGGAAAATCAAATCAGTAAAACAAAACCATTTTGAATACGCGAACAAGACAGGACGATGGTTGGTGTATAAATTGAAGAAAGAAAAAGAGAGGACAATATATCAATTACAGGATGACACAGGAGAGATACATTATAGGAACAAGGATAAAAAGAACATAGCAAAAACATTTTTCCAAAAACTGTATGAACAGGAAGAGTCCTCAGAAGAGGACATCAAACAATATTTAAATGAAGCTGATATCAAAGAACTAGAAGAAACACATAGGGATCTATTGGACAGGCCAATCATGATGACAGAATTAATAGAGGCGAGGAAAAAACAGAAAACAAACAAAACCCCGGGACCGGATCGTATACCTGCAGAGTTTTACAAATCTTGCCAACATGCAATAGATGAAATTTTACTTGGAGTCCTGAATGACGCACTTCTGGAAGCTACAATTCCTAATTCCTGGACAGAGGCCATCATTACACTGATACCAAAAGAAGAGACAGACCATACGCATATCAAAAATTACAGACCGATATTGTTACAATCTGACGAGCGGCCGCCCAGCAACCTGGAAGTGTCCTGGTTGGCTGAGTTTGATAGCTCGGCCGGCGGGAAGGTGTGAAGTTGTCAGGTATGCTTCCTTCAAAAACCAGGAAAGACCAGACTCCATTATTTTGGAAAATCTGTACTTTTACTGGCAAAGAAACTGAACGCAACCAAGCGAAGCTGAAACTAAGGATTTTACCCGCGAACCTCCATATACAAATCATCCCCTCCCATTGTCCATCGTAAATCATCCAATCCACAGGTCTTCTAGGGGTCAGGTGGAAGCACGTCTGCCCGCATCATCAATCAGGAATGTCACGACAGTTGGCCCGATAACAGTGGTTTCGATTTCCCCTTCTAAGCATACTAGCCTCTAAGTAACTTTCATTTTCTGCACCCCCCACAGCCCACACACCCCCTCCCCCTTTCTATGGCAGACAAGCAGGAAAGCGGAGGCTGACATAAGTGTTTATTGGCTGAGCTAGCCGACAGCTGCAATATAAATAGCGGCTGCGTGCAACCCAGGTTAGGTTACATTTTAACTCTTGGTTGTTGTTAATAAACTGTGTTGCTTTTACCTCGGCTTTCTCCGGCTTGTTCTTCAATCTGTAACACTGGCGACGAGGATGGGATGACCCCCCACTGAGCTACGGCCACGAGAGAGGAATTGACCCGCTGTCGGTGTTTTCGGAAGGCAGCTACGTGAGGCAAACATTTTTTTTCTTCTTTCTTCGTTTGTGCCTGCAACCTCCTCTAATGAGTAACCCGGCTATCTTTATGCCTTTTGTGCCTGGTGCAGAAACGCTTACATTGAGCGTTTCGAGTGTTTCTTGCAGGCAAATGACTATACTGACTTTTCCAACGACCAGAAACGGGCTCATTTCCTCAACGCATGCGGGCCTCAGATTTTTGCAACGGCCCGGGAGCTTGTAGCGCCCCAACAGTTGTCCACTGTCCCTTGGTCTACTTTGTTGGCTAAATTGAAGGGCCACTACGCGCCTGCGCCTTCTCGGATTTTTCGCCGCTTTCTTTTTCGACAACGGGTACAAAAGGAAGGGGAGTCCATTAATGACTATCTTGCCGCCCTTCGGACTGAGGCGATAAACTGTGAATTTGAAAACCTTGACGACTCCCTCCTCGAGCAACTAGTTTGCGGCGTGCACAATGTGCGGTTGCAGCGCTGCCTCTTGGCCAAATCTGTCATCAATTTGCAGGCTGCTGTTGACGAAGCGGCCGCGTTTGAGATGTCCGACCGGTCCGCGGCGGAAATTCGTAACTTCCCATACGTCTTGCCAGCTTCTCGCTGTGCAGCCATACAGCTAGGGGAGTCTTACGAATGCCCCGACACCGTCTCTGACAGTGAAGAGGAGGTGCACCACCTTAAGGCGTCGGTCATCAATCAACGCCCACCATCTAAAAGACAGGCCCCAGCGTTCTGCTTGGGTTGTGGAGATCTACATCCCCGTGCTTCTTGCCATTTTCGAAACACCGTTTGCCGCCACTGTGGAAAGAAAGGTCACCTGGCAAAGGTTTGCCATTCGAGACCCCCCGCGGATGCGACGGGAGCACCACTTTTCATCAAATCAGCCCAGAAAGGTTTCAACGGTCCTCAGGATTTTTGTTTTGCCATTTCCCACTGTGACCTTCCCTCGTCTGTCAGCCATGCCACTTCGGGTCACAAGAAGATCTTCTTGACCATCCGCATCGAAGGGAAACTGTGCAGGATGGAAGTGGATACTGGTTCATCTAAGTCCATCATCGCCTGGCAGACCCTTAAAGAATTGGTGCGTTTTTTTGGCCGTGATTGCCTGCAACCCTGTTCTACTCGTCTTCACAACTACCAGGGAAAGGGCATCCCCATTCTGGGTTGTAGCCAGTTCATGGTGGAGTGGGGGGAGTTTGCGGGCCCCCTCCCAGTTTTGGTAGTCAAGGACAGTCTCCCTAGCCTTTTGGGTTTAGACTGGTTCGGGGCGTTGGGGCTTTCCATCGCCGGCATTCATACCACATCTACTGATGACTTTGAAACTCTGACGGCTGAATTCGCTGAGGTTTTTGATGGCACCCTGGGTAAATATAAGGGTACTCCCATATCTCTGAACTTAGATCCCCAGGTGCCACCTATACGTCTTAAGCCCCGACGGGTACCTTTTGCCCTTCGCCCCAAGGTGGACGCTGAGATAGACAAGTTGCTGGCCCAGGGTGTACTTGAGCCTACGGATTATTCTCGATGGGAGACCCCTATCGTTATCCCGACTAAACTGGATGGTTCCATCCATATCTGTGGGGACTTTAAGTGTACCCTTAATCGGGCATTGCAGGCCCACCCGTACCCAGTTCCAGTAGTCCAGCATCTCTTACACTCCTTGGGTCGAGATTCTATCTTTGCCAAATTGGACATGTCCCAGGCGTACCAACAGCTTCCTGTTGACGATGCCACGGCCGCCACTCCAACTATTGTTACGCACCGGGGCGCTTTTAAGTGCCGCCGGTTGCAATTTGGGGTCTGCGTAGCTCCCAGCATTTTTCAGAGCCTTATGGAGCGGTTGCTCCAGGGAATCCCCGGCATCATTCCATACTTCGACGATGTTTTGATTTCGGCCACCACCAAACATGACCTCGTCGAACGTATTCGCCAAGTGCTACACAGATTCCAACAAAAAGGCCTGAAACTCAAAAAATCTAAGTGTAAGTTCGGCGTCCCCCAGGTCGAATTTCTAGGGTTTCTTGTAGATGAGTCTGGTATCCACCCTACGCCTTCTAAGGTTGAGGCCATAAAGAAGGCCCCAACTCCATCATGCAGGGCCAAGCTCCAGGCTTTTTTGGGCCTGCTTAATTTTTATAGCATATTTCTGCCAAATAAGGCGTCCGTGGCGGAACCGCTCCATTGGCTATTGGATAGGACGGCCCCCTGGAATTGGGGGCAAGCCCAAGCTACTGCTTTTAGGGCTGTTAAGGACCTACTTACTTCTGATGCCGTGCTGGTCCAGTATAGTGACCATATCCCTCTTACATTGGTCTGTGACGCCTCCCCATATGGTATTGGCGCTGTTTTGAATCATGTTTTGCCCAACGGGTCCGAAGCTCCAGTTGCCTATTATTCCAGAACTCTGTCGACGACTGAGAGAAATTATAGTCAATTGGATAAAGAAGCGCTGGCGCTCGTAGCCGCCGTAAAGCGGTTTCACGATTATATCTATGGCCGTTTTTTTCAATTGGTTACGGACCACAAGCCACTTCTGGGCTTGTTGGCCGGAGATAAGCCCACTCCTCAAATTATTTCCCTGTGTTTGACTCGGTGGTCCGTTTTTTTGGCCACCTATAATTACCAGCTAATCTATCGTCCCGGGATCTCCCTGGGAAATGCGGATGGCCTTAGCCGCTGTCCCCTTCCTTTGGCCGTAGAGGATCCCGTCCCGGACCATTTGGTACTTCTTATAGACGATGTCCCCTCACTTGTGACGGCTGAGGATGTGGCTAAGCACTCCGCTAAGGACCCTACCCTCGTACAGGTCATGGATTGGGTGCGTAGGGGATGGCTGCGCGGGCCGTTGCCCGCGGAGGTTAAACCATATTCTACCCGCCAACATGAGCTTTCTATTTCCTGGGGTTACCTTTTGTGGGGCTGCCGGGTGGTGATTCCCCCTCTATTGCGGCCAACCATCCTGAAACAGCTGCACGATAGCCATCCTGGCATCGATAGAATGAAGGCCTTAGGCCGTAGTTATGTCTGGTGGCCTAAGCTTGATCAGGCCATCATTGAGTGGGTAGCAAGGTGCCAAGCTTGTCAGTCATCTCGGCCAGGGCCCCCAGCCGCCATACCTAGGGAATGGGAGACACCCAGGAACCCGTGGTCTAGGCTGCATATAGATCTAGCAGGGCCTGTTCAGGGCCAGACCTTACTGATCGTGGTTGATGCTTATTCTAAATGGGTGGAGGTAATTCGTATGGCATCAACCATGTCGGACGCTGTGAGTAAGGCTCTCCGTAACATATTTGCCACACATGGACTCCCCGATGTAATTGTCTCAGACAACGGACCTCAATTTGTTTCGGCATCGTTTCAAATGTTCCTGGCGGGGTTGGGCATTCGTCATGCCCTGGTGGCACCCTATCATCCATCCAGTAACGGCCAGGCGGAGAGGGCCATCCGCTCGGCCAAGGACGCCTTGGCCCGTTTTGGCCCCGGTGATTGGCAAGAGAAGGTGGCGCGGTATCTTTTGGCGCAGCACTCGACCCCATGTCCGGTATCCAACCGTAGCCCTGCTGAACTTCTTATGGGCCGGCGCCTAAGGACCGTGCTAGACAGGTTACATCCAAACTATACATCGGATGCACCAGTAGATTCCTCTAGCCGGCCTCGGGTATTCAGGGTTGGTGATGGCGTTTACGCCAGGAACTATGGGGGTGATCCTTTGTGGCTCCCTGGACGTATCATCTTAATCACCAGACCCCGTTCTTACAGGGTCGAGCTTGAAGATGGCCGAACCTGGCGGTGCCACATAGACCAGTTAAGGCGTCGCATCACGGCCCAGACCCAGGGTAACGAGGAGCCAGACATGTTCCGTGCACTTCTGCCGGCGGATCCAGAGGACGATGATACTCCAGAGGCTCTGCCGTTACTGTTTCCACATTCACCTGTTGTGACCACAGCTCCTTCACTGCCGGAGGCACCCGTAGATGTTCCTGCATGATCATCACACACCCCACCGTCTTCGGGCCAGACACCTCCGTTTATGACACCTCAGGAAGTACTGGAGACGGCGCTACCCCCTGATCGCCTGGATGGCGATTTGCGTCGGTCCGGGCGCATACACAGGCGCCCGGGTTACCTGGATGATTATGATTGTGCCATCTAAAGTGGGAGGAGTGTTACAATCTGACGAGCAGCTGCCCAGCAACCTGGAAGTGTCCCGGTTGGCTGAGTTTGATAGCTCGGCCGGCGGGAAGGTGTGAAGTGTTTATTGGCTGAGCGAGCTGACAGCTGCAATATAAATAGCGGCTGCGTGCAACCCAGGTTAGGTTACATTTTAACTCTTGGTTGTTGTTAATAAACCGTGTTGCTTTTACCTCGGCTTTCTCCGGCTTGTTCTTCAATCTGTAACAGATATCACTTTTAAATGTGGACTACAAATTATTTACATTGATTATCACAGAAAGACTCAAGAAAGTAATTAACAAATACATTCATTCGGATCAAAACGGCTTTATCCCAAAGAGACAGATAAAAAACAATATGAGATTAATAATGGACGTACTAGAATATTATGAAATAAATTCAGATACACAAGCGGCCCTAATTTTTTTAGATACACAGAAGGCATTCGACAACCTAAATTGGAAATTTCTTACACTGCAATTGGAAGCTATGAAATTCGGCGACAAATTCATAAATATGATAAAGAAAATTTACTCCTCCCAAACAGCAAAAATAACAATAAATGGCGACTTGACAGAACAATTTCTGATATCAAAAGGAGTGAGACAGGGGTGTCCTCTGTCCCCTCTGTTATTCATATTAGCTTTAGAAATTCTCTTAAAGGAAATCAGAAGAGATAAAGAAATAAAAGGTCTGAAAATTAAAAGGGAGGAATACAAACTCCAAGCTTTCACCGATGACATGGTATTCATCATAGAACAACCGATAATAACTGGCACTAAACTATTAGATAAAATAGAAAAATACGGAAGTGTAGCCGGACTTAAAATCAATAAACAAAAAACAAAGATACTAATGAAAAATTTTACTAACCAACAAGAAAAGGAATTAGAAGATCAATTAGATATACAAATGACAAAGAAGGTAAAATACCTAGGAATATGGCTCACCAATAAAGGCTCATCAATTAGAGAGGACAACTATGATAAATTGACAAGACAAATTAAAAATGATCTAGAAATTTGGAAAAAACTACAACTATCTCTTTTGGGAAAGATCGCCTCAATTAAAATGAATGTCCTACCTAGAATTTTATACTTATTCCAAGTGATTCCAATAAAACCGGGGAAGAATTTCTTCAAGAATTTCAATAAATTAATAGCAGACTACATATGGCAAGGGAAGAAAGCAAGAATTAAAATAAAACACCTACAAGATACAAGAGAAAGAGGAGGACTGGCACTACCGGACTGGGAGACATATTATAAAGCATCAGCACTAATTTGGATCAAGGAATGGATGGAACTCAAAAATAAAAGATTATTGAATTTGGAAGGATTCGATCTACAACGAGGATGGCACACATTTCTATGGGAGGGCACCGATAAACAACATGGATATTTTCAGAGGCACATTGTCAGACAAGCATTATATCAGACATGGCAGGGCATTAAAAAATACACTACAATAAAATCCCGGAATGGTTATCAACCATGGAAGCCCAGATCTACCCAAATGCTATGAATATCACCAAAATGAGAACCTATAAAGATTTACTAAACAACCGAGGGGAACTAAGAACAAGAGAAGAATTGAAGGAGATGGGTACAGGCATTGACTGGTAGCCATAACTACAAATAAAATCAAAATATAAGAAAGATTCAGCTCAATTTGGATTCCAAAAAGGCCAATACGAATTAGATAAAATTTTGCAAGGATCACAGGATAAATTGATTTAAAAAGTCTATAATTATTTACGAGGCTATAAATTAGAAGAAGAGGTGGTCAAAGAAAACATGATAATTTGGGCAAAGAATTTTGGCTACAATATTCAATTAGACGACTGGGAAAAATTATGGACAATAAATTATAAATTAACAATGTCTGTACCATATAAAGAAAATATGCACAAAATGTTCTATAGGTGGCACCTCCCACCGGCCAGACTGGCAAGAATGTTTAATTTAATTTAATTTCAGATTTATAAACCGCCCTTCTCCCTGAGGACTCAGGGCGGTGTACAGCCAAAATTAAAAAACAAAGAATACAAACATTAAAAGCAATTAAGAATATATATAAATTTGGCCCCATACATTAAAAGTAACTAACCAATTAAAACATTTAAAATTATTTTTAAGCTTAATGTTCCCCAACACATTATTTAATGTTCCCCAACACCTCTCCAACTTGCTGGAAATGCAAACTCCACAAAGGAACCTACTATCACATGTGGTGGACCTGCCCAAAAGTAAAACAATACTGGCAAATGATCAGAACACAAGTAGAAGAAATCACACAACGAAGATTAGAAATGAGGCTGGAAACCTTTCTACTAGGAATGGACATTCATATAACAACAGCAGCACGAATAATCTTTGCACAAAATTGGAAGAGTAGTGACACACCAACAGAAGATAGAGTAATTAGTAAAATCATGGAATGTGCAGAAATGAACAGACTCACAAAGGAACTACAAGATAAAGAGGAACATGATTATTATCTAGTATGGGAAAAGTGGTACACTTGGGTGGAAAATAGAAAAAGGAAAAAGAATAAAGAGTAATTGGAGTTATAGAAACAGGAATAGGGGGTACCATTTTACGGTGGTTCTCCTCCTTCCTCTCCGACCGCTCGCAGTTTGTGTTGGCAGGGGGGCAGAGGTCAACCTCGAGGCATCTCGTATGGGGAGTGCCGCAAGGGTCGGTCCTCTCGCCCCTTCTGTTCAACATTTATGTGAAGCCGCTGGGTGAGATCATCCGTGGTTTTGGGGTGAAATGTCATCTGTACGCTGATGACACCCAGCTGTACATTTCCACCCCAGACCACCCCAACGATGCCCTTGATGTGATGTCTCGCTGCCTGGAGGCCGTGCGGGTCTGGATGGGGAGAAACAGGCTCAGACTCAACCCTTCCAAGACTGAGTGGCTGTGGCTCCCGGCGTCCCGATATAGTCAGCTGGTGCCATCGCTGACTATTGGGGGTGAATCTTTGCCCCCCACAGAGAGGGCTCGCAATCTGGGTGTCCTCCTGGACGCACGGCTGTCTTTAGAAGAGCATATGACGGCCGTGGCCAGGGGGGCCTTCTATCAGGTCCGCCTGATTCGCCAGTTGCAGCCCTTTCTGGATCGGGATGCCTTGCGCACGGTCACTCATGCCCTTGTCACCTCCCGGTTGGACTACTGTAATGCTCTCTACATGGGGCTCCCCTTGAAGAGCACTTGGAGGCTCCAACTGGTCCAGAATGCGGCCGCGCGGGTGGTTATGGGCGCAACCCGATGTGCCCACGTGACACCCCTCCTGCGCGAGCTGCACTGGCTCCCAGTGGTCTTCCGAGTGCGATTCAAGGTGTTGGTCACCACCTTTAAAGCGCTCCATGGCATAGGACCCGGGTACCTTCGAGACCGACTTCTGCCACCAATAGCCTCCCACCGGCCAGTTCGCTCTCACAGAGAGGGTCTCCTCAGGGTGCCATCGGCCAAGCTATGCCGGCTGGCGACACCCAGGGGGAGGGCCTTCTCTGTGGGAGCCCCAGCCCTATGGAATGAACTGCCCCCGGAAATGCGTAAGATCTCCGACCTCTGGGTATTTTGCTGTGCCCTTAAGACCCTGTTGTTCCGCCAAGCTGGGTTATCAATGTAATAATTTTAAATCAGGTGTTTTAATTTTTGGGGTCTTAAATTGAGCGGAATTATTTAATAATTTTAATAATTTTAATTGATGTTTGTCTTGTGCTTTTAATAGGCTGTACACCGCCCTGAGTCCTTCGGGAGAAGGGCAGTATAGAAATAAAATTATTATTATTATTATTATTATTAATAATATAAATCACTAACACAAGCTAACAGTGAACTATAAAGATAGATATAAGAGTAAGACCAAACAAGGAAGAGTCAAAACACAAATAAGAACATACATTACAGTTGCGATAACTTTGACAAAATGTATATTTGAATTCTTTGTTTACATGTTTTGTATGTTTTGTTGTTACTCGTTTTGTCTTGTTTGTATTTTTAAACAAATAAAATTTACTTTAAAAAATTAAAAAAAAAGAATGTGAAACAGAATGCATGTCTGAACCTTTTGGCCAAAATTAATAAAGCTTTTTCTGATCTCGAAATTCAATTCATTCATTATTTTTCTGCAACATTTATGGCGACTGCGGCAGGACTGAAGTGAGATTTTGCTGTGGGCAGAAAAGACCAGCCAGTGCCCGGGCGAGGCCATCCTGCCCAACCTTCAAGGTGCCTCTGAGAGGATTTTTTCTCTGGAAGGAAGCAGATGGCCCCTCTGGGTACTCGATGGCTCCAACCGACCCAAGAACCAAAAACGAGATCAAAATAAGCTAATAGATAAACGCCGGTGGAGAAAGAAGAAAAAAAAAGAAGACGCCTGCAGGCAAGTATTGTGGGAATTGTAAGACCTACTCCTTGAGAGTAGAAGAGGGAGCTTGATCACCTCCCTGGGTCCGGGAACGTCCCTTCCTAACGGAACCGGCGTGTCCTAATGAGACTCTAGAATTGTGTGGGTGGTTAAGCCATTGCAGTTCCCATTGATGACCGTGGAACGTCCGGCATCTTGGGTCAATGGCAGTGTCTTAGAAAATGGGTGGCAAATAGTAGTGAAACAGAACCTTGACTGACTTCACAAATGCCAAGTAGAAGTCATGCAAGTCTGTGTGGCTCGAGTGAGAGGAAATCCCTAATGTCAGAAAGAATCACCCTTCATAGGACTGCAACCTATGAAGAAGAGAGACCACCCTGAAATGACAGCTTGTGCAGCATTGCAAATGCCAAGGGGATTGAGCCCCAGATACTCTAAAGCAGAAGCACTTCAGTACATAGCTTACATCAATAGCCTCCACTCACCATGTGCCCATGCAAGTGAAAATTTGTTGTTCCTTTTTTTCCTGTGAAAATCCCAAAAGCAAACCCCAGGATTTTTAGGAAATTGTGAAGCTGTGAAGTGTAGAAGGTGTCCGTAGTCTGTGTTAGGGGCAGCAGGTCCTCCCAGATTTCTGCTTATAAGAGGGGTCTGAGAATCAGTGGCAGAACTGATGTTGTGTAGCCCGGCTGAACCAAAGTGTAAAACCTCACATAGAAAGGGGAAACATAGGAAGTTGCAGCTCAAGGGTGGTAGATACCCCTTCAGAAAATTTATTTGAGGCAAGGGACGAGAGGCAGATGCCTGTCCTGGCCAGCCTGAAGAAGGGAGAGGAAAACAGATGTAGGAAATGGGCTTTGCTGAGGGATGACACAGGAAAACCAATTTGGCTAAATAAAGGTCCTTAAAAGAAAAGTGAGAAGTTCACAAAAACAATTAGAAAGAATCCCAAACTGCAAATAGACCTGACTAGTCCTTAAAGGAAAAATAATTAGAAGTTGAGAAGCCCCACCATACAGTAAAATGATTCAGACCAAAAAAGATTTATGCTGTTATGTGTGGTAGGAGAAAAGAACTACTGCAGTGTTATAAAGATTCTGATAAATTACCATTCTTAAAAGAACCAGAGAACTCTGAAAGAACTAAGAATAGAGAAGAAAATTGTTATTGCTCTTCCCACCCGGGGTTTAGCAGGTAATAAAAAGAAAAGCCTGTCAGACTCAGATAACTGAATTGATTAAATTTGATATGATTTCTGTAAAAAATTAATTGTTAAGATCTGTGCATTCCCTAATTCAACTAAAATTTAAGGCGGGAATGACTAGTGTGTATGTCTAAAGTTTTGTGTACCTTCAAGGTAACTGCAACTGCCTGATCTCTAGAGATATGAATTTTAAATTGTTAGAAAAGAATTGGAGGTATTGAGAGGAAGGAAAATTTCTCATCCAGTTTGGTCTGGCCGCCCAGACAGGGTGAAGAACAGAATTTAACTTTTCTTCCTTCTCTATGCTTCAAGATAAACTCGAGTTTATAAGTAAGAGTTTATAAGTAAGAGTTTATAAGTAAGAGTTTATAAGTAAAAGTTTATAAGTAAAAGTTTTAAGTTCACTAACTGCAATACTGATGTGTAGTTGCTGTTCTTACAAACTTGACCACAAACTATCTACCCCCTCCCTTTTTCTACTTCTGCAATGCCTTTCCTCACACACAAAGGGGGGAGGGGACCTCGTTCTCATGTCTTTAGCCCTACACGGATGACTCTGATCTGTAAAAGCAGAATTAGAGAGATTAAGGACTCAACTTTTATTCAGTCATGAAGAAAAAGTGAAAGATAATTTACAAATAGGACACAAAATTAATATTGAAAATCTTAAAGATAATATGACTATGCAAGCTAAACAGCAATTAGATGACTGCAAAATGAAATGAACAAGAAAAATTAGAAGCTATGCAATTCAAAAATGACAGCTTAATTAAAAATAATAATAACAAAAATAATAAAATCAGAATCAACCTACATTAGAAATAGCAAGACTAAAAGATTTACCTACAGAAATTACTATCTCCAAAGAAATGTTGCTTCTGGTAAATAATCTCAAGGGAGAGATAGAAGTTCTTAGACAAATTAATAGCTGAAAATGAAAAACTTGTACAACAAGACATCAAACAAAAAGAAAAGATAGATACACTAAAAACTCCTTTTCATTTGCTGAAATAAAATTTAATCATAATTACCAAGAACTCCAAGAAAAATGATACTTCTCTTTTAAAAGTAAAAAGAAAGCAAGGGTAAGAATAAAACTAAACTCCAGGCTTTGATGGAAAAGATTCAACAAAGTACAGTTGTTCACAGTAGTCTCGGAACGCTGTGCTTGTATTTGTTTCCTGCCTGCCTTCCTATAAACAATAAACTAATTTTGCTCTCAAGCAAGAAAAAAGGGAAGCTCTGCCTTCCAATAATCCTTAAAGGGAAAGGCTCCTTTTTTCCTTCCAACAAGTCATTATAAAGACCCACAATCCTACCTGGCAGAACTTGGAACAGTTGATGACCACTCTCCTTAATGGTGAAGAGAGAGAGAGAGATTAAGTAGTGCCATTGGTAAGATTTTAAAACCCACAGACGGGGGAAAACTCCAGGCTATATTAGACCAACGGTTTCCAAGACAAGACCCACAGTGGGACCCCTATAATGACATGGTTCACCTCCAAGATTATCAAGCATTAATCCTACAAGGTTTAGAACAGGCTGCTAAACCTCCAGTGAACATGTCCATGCCTTCTTTGGTAATACAAAAGACTGAGGAAAGCCCTGAAGCTTTCTTTCAAAGGCTTGTTGAAACTTATAAGGCATACACTCCAATCAATCCCCTGGATCCCGAGAATGCCCGCATGTTAGCCCTAGCCTTCATATCCCAGAGTGCCTCAGACATAAAGCAGAAACTCCAGAGGCAAGAGGGAGCTTTGGGAATGACCATTAGTCAATTAATGGAAATAGCACAAAAAGTCTATGTGAATCTCTAGAGACAAAGTAGAGGAAAAGAAGAAGGAAGTGAGTATGCAACGCAAGGCTGAATTGTTGGCAGTTGCTTTATCAAACAATTCCAAAGCCTGGGAAAGAGACAGGTGTAATTGGTGTAAGGAAAAGGGCCACTGGCAACAAGAATGTCCCAAAAGACTTGAGGTCGAATTAAAAGGAGAACGTGGACCAAATAGAGGAAGAGGACGTGGTCAATTGACTCAAAAAGTCAAAATCTATGAATTCAGAGAAGAAGAAGAGGAAGAGGAGTGCGTCTCCGTGGGTTCCAAGGCAGAGGGCAAAGTTGTTTCCAAGAAAGGAAGGAAGCCATAGGCCTGGCTGCAGTAGATGAGAGGCCTGAAGACTGAGACACAGGGGCATCTAAATCTGTAATCACAAAGCTGCTGGCTCCCTTTTCTAATGATGTAATAAATATCCAAGGGGTTAATGGCTTCATAAATCGTCGCCCCATGCTGAAAACCCTGAATTGTTCCCTGCCTGAGTGTCCAGTTCCCTCCTGGGTCGTGACAACCTATATAAGATGGGAGCTATTCTGTCCTTTGATGAAGACAAGATGTCATTAACAATGAGGCACCCCCCAGATGAAATATGGTGAGAAATATGGCTCAAGAGGGTCAAATCCCCAATACCTGGCAGGAGTTTGAAGTACAGGCAGAAAAGCTGTCCCCGCTGCATTGCAATAAGCCAAAGGCAGAGAGAGATGGAAGGAAGCTGTCTGTCAAATTGCAGTAATGTAGATGATGCGGGTTCAGCTGGATGAGCACTGAAGGGCCCTCTTTATTCACATTATTGTAAGAAAGAAAGTGTGCTTGTTTGAGAGAAACGTGCTGGTTGGAAAGTATATTAAAGGCAGTTAAACCCCATTATTGGTAATATATCTTCTGAGGAGGCCTAGCTGTCACGGAAGGACAGCCATATAGAGAATGTCTGAAAAGCCTCACTGTCATCCACACAAAGAAATGTATGGTGCAAAGAGTTAATTATTACCTAAGGACAGCAGTAAAAACTCCATTAGTACTTACAGAACTTAGGAAAGTGGTCTAGCTGAAAATAATCTTATAAACTAGAAGCTAATGGTTTAGTAATGAGGACGTGTCCATTATTTTATAATAAATGTATGTTAGCCATATATGGAATAAATGTATGAGCTCATTTATTTGATACCAAATGTAATTTTACCTTATATGGAAAATGTATTAGATCACCAACTCCTTTGTCTTGAAAACATATATAAACAGTTGTGTCAAAGCTCTTGATTGTTCAGACTTTCAGGTATGAATCTGCTCTGAACCTTGTGCAATAAACTGGCTCTGGTTGACCCAGAATGTTGTTTGGTCCCATCATTCCATAACATTTTCTGGCGACTTGCACGAAGGGACTAAGGAACAAAGACGTTTGTTCTGCCTGACAGCTGCCCAGCGGGGACCGACGCCTTCCCAAGGAAAGTTCACTGGACGGCCATTAGGACTCCATTGAAGTCTACAAGAACCTTTCAGTGAGGAGGTGCCGTAAAAACCGCTGCCAGGAGCAGATTAGTCAAGGATCCAAAAAGGTCAGTCAGACCCAGAAATTTCAATGAGGGGCCAAGAAGGAAGAAAGCCGGCAGGGTGAGTATATGTAAGAGAGTTAGCCACCGACTTTGCGGTGAAGAGGAGGCCTGATCACTCTCCTAGGAGACGTGGCGTCGTCCTAAAGTCTCTTGTTAGAATTGTGCAGGTTGGTTAAACGGTCGCAGTTCTCAGAGATAGCTGTTGGAACTTCCGGTGTCCTGAGTCGGCCGTAGTGTTTTATTAGGATGGGGGGGAGTAATCATGTCCCCAGGACATTGTTACAATTCAGGTTAGAAGAGTGCCTTTAGTGAGATCAGTGACAGATCAATCAGAAGGCAGTTTCCCCTTTGGCTTAAGAAATGTCAGATGAAATGTGTGAAAGTGTGTTTGATGCAAGAGAAAAATAAAACCAACAGAAAGATAGTTAGAAACAAAGTTTTTAGTCAGGAGGATGAGGAAGAAGTTAGTTGCCCTCCCCCATATGCACCACATCCCATGCCACCAAGACAAAACCCCTATCCACCCTTGCCAGTGGGTATGGTGCCAAGAACCATTCTACCTCGCAGACGCCAACTGCAAGTCAAACGGGAAATTAAGAGTGAGGGGGAAGAAGAAACAGAAGAAGAATCTAAACCCATTAGTTCTCGAACTCGAAGCCAGACAAGATTGAAGAAGGCAGAAACTCTGCCTCCTTTAAGGGAACTTTTGAGTCATGGAACTGATGCCCAGGGACAGCCCATCATTCGTCCCTTGTTCCAATATCAGTTTTTCACAACTACAGATCTACTTAATTGGAAACAACATTATGGCATGTTTAGCAAGAAGCCCAATGAAATAGTGGATCTATTCTGTACAATAATGCAAACTCATAGATCCACATGGGGAGACATCCAGCAATTATTAAACACCTTATTCTCCCTGGAGGACCGAGAAAAATTCAAAATAGCTAAGGAAAAGGTCTTAACCCGAATGTATCCAGGTAATGGAAATACAGTGCAAAAAAAGGCCACAGCAGCTGCAGAAGTAGATCCAAATTGGAATCCTAATGATGACCAACACAAGACTCTATTAGATGCCTACCGCCTCTTATGCATAAACGTTTTACGAGAGGCAGCAAAAGGTCCTGTTAACTATGCCAAAACCGCCACTATACTCCAAGAAAAAGATGAGAGCCCAGAGATTTTTTTTTGGCCAGACTAGTAGAATCCTACAAAGTTCATACTGGGATAAACATAGAAGATCCAGCAATAAATCCCTGTTAAATGAACGGTTTATCACTCAAAGTGCCATGGATATCAGGAGAAAATTTCAGAAACCAGAGAACTCTGAAAGAACTAAGAAGAAGAAATTGTTTATTGTTCTTCCCACCTGGGCTTTAGCAGGTAGTTTAAAAAGAAAAAAAAATGTAAAACCTGTCTAAATGGGAAGACTCATATAATTTGACTTGATCAATTTGGTGTGATTTGTTACGAAATTCCTGGATATGCATCTACAATAATAGCATGTAGAATTGATTGTGATATGTCTGGTCAGCCTGCAAATTAAGTGAACATCTTAGCTTGAAGCTGGGAGAAACGGAAAGTAGTTAGGGCCCACAATCATATTTATGATTTAAACTGCTCTCTGAGTTTTCCCACTGCTTTAAGAATAAGCTATAGGTTGCCCAAGGAAATAAAATTAAAAAACAAAAACAAAAACAAAAAAAACAACCTCCACAGGTCTGGAAATGTTTGATGTATGTAATCATTTCCAAACCTGCAGAAAGTATGAAATCTTCTAATAACAGTACATAAAAAGTTATTTAGAAAATGGAGCATTGGCTTGTGAAAAGAGCTTCCTGAAATAATTATGATTGGTTTGCATGAAGGAAGCAGTGAATGAAATTTTTTGTATGTGAAATTGGTTTTCAGAAAAAGTCTGATTGCAGTACAAATGTGAATGTGCGTGTGTGAGATGTCCGGACTGAGATCTGTGAATGCCTGTGTGTTGAGGATGTGGAAGGAGGTTAGAGAGAGAAACGCAAAGGGTTAACCCCCCTCCCTTGGAGGAGAGAAGGGGGGGGCAGGCTGCGGCTTGTATTCTTTTAAACCATTTTTTTCTCTCTGTGGAAACAGCCTGAGAAAGGAGGGGGAAATGGGTGATCTGCAAATGCAGCTTTTCCTCTCACTGTGTTAGTCTCTTTCATCTGCATATAAAAGCTATGCAGATATATTTTCTTTTCTGCTCTGAATACAATTTTGATTTTATTTTATTTTTTTCTGGAAATTTTTGAGTTTTAAAATATTTAATTAAACCTATATAAAAGAAATGATTTTGAAAGATTTTTTGAATCTGGCTTGCATTTTACTAAAGGCAGAGAATTGACACTAAAGTTTGATCCAAAGATATTTCAGAGCATTGATCCAAAATACTTCATTTAGATTGTTTGTTCTATTTTTGAAGCTTTTTTTGTACTCCTTTCTGTCTTTATGTCTGCATGCACTTTGCATGCTTAGCAGACAAGGTGCTCTATCCTAAGGCATATTTGTTTGTTTCTTTATTTGTTTGTGTGCTTGTTTGCTTGTTTGACAAGTTGCTGCCCTTTTAGGAATTGTTACAGAGATGAGTTAGAAATTACAATATGTAGTGTTGGAAGATAGGAGAAACTTTATATTAACAGAGCAGGGAAATTAAATTCCCTAAAAGAAATAAGCCGAAACTCAAGCAGAGTTTCAGCCCCCTCGTTTATCGATGGGCCATTAAGAAGCTGATGCTACCTTATCTTCCACAACAAAGGAGAAAACAGAAATAGCAAGCTGAATAATTATAGGAAACGAACATGTCAGAGCGGCAATCAGCCCCGTTACCTTGCTTAGGGTAATTGGGATCCTGGCGTTCTCCTTGTGTATAGTTTTGAAAAATAAACCCGAAGATGCATTTTCTAATTAAACTCATATTTATTGTAAAGAAAATAAAACGTTTCACTATCTAAATTAGTTACATTTTGGCAAAGATCCTCAGCCTAACCTTCTCTGGCTGGAGAACAAAGAAAAGCTTTTTTTAGATTTAAACAGCATAAAACAATCACACACACACATCAAAGAATTCACACGCCAAATCAAAAGAATTTCAAAGAAACTTTAAAGGGTCACATAGAAAATCAAAAGACATTTTAGGATATAAAAAATAAAAGGGCTAATCTTACAGGCTAGTCCCGGAACGCTGTGCTTGTATCTGTTTCCAGCCGGGAGTTTTGAATTCAAGAAGGGAAAGCTCTGCCTTCCAACAATCCTTAAAGGGAAAGGCTTCTTTTTCTTCCAACCATAGTAAGGGAGGGTCAGTGACATTTTTGTCTATGCTGATCTTACCAAACCCCTATATGCAAAATTAATTGAATCTGAACCTTGGAGTTTGAAATGGGAGGAACATGAAAAAGGAAGCCTTGAAAATTTGAAACAAGCTTTAACCAAGGCTCCTGTATTCAGTTTGCCAAATTTGGAAAAGCCATTCCATCTCTTTGTAAACACAGAGAATGGAATCACATAAGGGGCATTGGTTCAGTATTGGGCAGGACAAAAGAAGTCTGTGGCATTCCTGTCAAATACGGGTCCAAGAAAGTAGGAAATTGAACTTTGGGGGAGCCCTTATTGTGAGCACCCCATCTAAAATATGAAACAATTTTAATGCAGCAGACAGACTTGATTTTAACTACTAATCACAATTTGAATCCAGCACAGTTCTTAGCCAGCACTAGATCAATAGATCAATATGGATAAGAACATTATTGTGCTGAAGTAATTGATTTACAAACAAAAATAAGACCTGATTTTGAGGAACACCCCCTGGAGAAAGGAGAAGCAATTTTTTATGCTATTATAAATGGACACACTAAAGAGATCCTGGAAGCAAGGGGTTTGCCTTGAAATTGATCTGCTCAAACCTGTGAAGTGTATGCACTAACTCAAGCTCTATGTATTTTAGGAAAAAAAAATTTTTTTTTGAAACGGCTAATAGATCATTGAAAGCAATTATTACCAAACTGTGCTTAGAAGCCCACTTGCCATGGCTTCAAGTTTTTTTTCCCCCATGGCCTTGTACATTTGTAGAACAGCCTCATGAACTAAATACCAGCTGTCTCCTTTTGAACGTCTGTATAGTAGGCCCCCTGCCTTGTTTAAACACCACTTTCAAGGCTGGCCAGGTCTAGTTCAAAGAGGGGGGAGTGGAAGCAAGGAGATTACTTTTGCAGTTACAACAGCACAACAATCCTGTCAACCAACTGAGGCATTATATGCAAGAATGTAGACCTCCCCCTATTACGACTGCAGGTCACAATTACAAACCAGTTAAGTCCTTAGAAGGAAAATCCTGTGTCCACTGGACAAGGTTGAAACCCGCAGATCAGGGTGACCCTGTCACCTACCAAGGGACAAAAAAACTGACAAGCCATGGGTGCTAAAATTCAAGAAGAATACACCCTGCTGAGTCCTACCAGCAACGGACTCTCAACGCACGGTGGTGATCCGGTAGCCTTGCTGAACCACCCCGGAAGCTGGTTCCCAGCGCACGGCCAAAGCTCGGAATGAAGGCAAACAACATTCCATGATAGTAATTTGTAGTGTAAAACCCATTAACAGTGATAGAATCCAGTGAGCAATTATTTAAAAAAAACACTCATGTTTGAGGAAGATTGGGTGTGGGGACTCTGGGCAGCTACTATCCTAGCTCTACTATTGGTATTGTATTATATATAAGGACCATTTCTGTGGGAAGCCTAGGACTGAGGTTGATACTGCTCTTTCCCAAGTTACACATATCCCTAACCCTCTTCCTGATGTGGTGAGTTTGTAAAATAAGGATGTTGTGATATTAAGGCCCTGTGTGTGTATATGTGTGTGTTGAAAGGAAGTGATTATGTTTTTTTTATGGCTTTGGATGTTTTTAGCAAAGGGTCTAATACGTAATAATATCCCACTGTTGTGAGAATGCTCAAGAAATCCCCCTTGTCCATGAGGAAGGATCCAGAGATGTTGAGAACCCCAAGGAACCTAGCAGCATCAGGACACTGAATAGGGACACTTTGGGTCAAGTCCACTCCCACCAACAACGTGGCATCAGAAGGTGGAGTGGGTACCTTAATCCTAAACCAGTGATGGCTAACCTTTTTGCCATCACGTGCCAGGAGAGGGGGGGGG
>WNWU01011206.1:51599-67643 GCA_012654045.1 Ptyas mucosa | reverse complement strand
TTTACTCCTGTCTATCTGGAAATACAAATCCAAGAATCACTCTTTAATCTTTAGAAGTCTTTTCAAACAAAAGAATTAAGTAGTAAGATGTCAGACTACAATAAAACATGAGTCTATTTGTTTCTTGATAAGGATATAAATACATAAAAAGTAATTGAATGCAACTCAGAAATGAAAAATTTTTCCAGATGTTTGCTCCCCCCCCATGTTGATTAATTGAATCAAGAAAAGATAATACCACTGACCTGATTAAAGCTTTCTGGCCATGTGATGGAATCCAGATGAATACTGAAGGCTTTGTCTGGAGAAGCAAAGGGATCTATGCTTCCTACTTTCACTTTAGAAAATGACTGGTTGGGGAAAGTGACCCAGTTTATAATATCAAATCCTCCAATAAATTCTCCATTTTTGTCAAAGGAAATATTTTCACCCACACTATTGTTGAAGAAGACACTTCTCAGAAAAGGATGCAGCTAAATTTGAGAGATGCACAAAGAGAAAATTTGTAAGGGGTGGGTGAAATCAATTTATTTACTTACTTACTTACTTACTTACTTACTTACTTACTTACTTACTTATTTATTTATTTATTTATTTATTTATTTTTACCTTGCCTTTATTATTTTCTATATACATCTTCCAGTGGTGGGTTCCAACTGGTTTTACCACCGGTTCTCTTCATGCATGCGCTTTGTGTGTGATCCCCAAACTTGCACTCTGCACAAGCGCATTAGATTTCTGGCCAGCTAAGATGTGGCAATCGACTCTGCCGTGCCTTTCAGCTGGGCTAAAAAACCAAAAATAAAGGTAGGAATAAAGTGGGAGCAGGCGGGAGGGCCCAGCTCCCAGTCAAAGAGAATCGGTTTGGTGACATCACATCATCACCACTACCAAACTGGGCCGAACTGGGAGCAACCCACCACTGACTTCTTCCTCTACCTATTCTCCCCATAACAACACAACAATTGAGAAAAACAGACCCAAGGTCACTCAGCCAGCTTTCATGCCTAAGCAGTGGTGAAATATAAAATTTGTTACTACTGGTTCTGTGGGCGTGGCTTGGCAGGGGAGTAATGTGACTGGGTGGGCGTGGCCAATTTTTTTTTACTTTTAAAACCATTTTTTCTACAACCTTAAGATGTTGCAGAAAAAAACCCTCTGATGATCAGGCAACTCAGCTGGGATTGTCAGAGCTTGAATCGTCAGAGGCATCATTTAAAAGAAAAAAAGGCACTGATGATCACGCAGCTCAGCTGGGCATGGGGGGGGGCAGGGATTTTTGCTACCGGTTCTCCAAACCACCTGCCTCCATCGCTACCGAATCTGGTGATCCAGTCTGAACCGGGAGCATTTCACCCCTGTGCCTAAGGTAATACTACAACTCTCCTGGTTTCTAGGCAAGTGCTTTAACCACTACACCAAATATCTTTAGAAGATATTTTACTCCACAGGGGTGGTATTCACTTATCTTTACTACTGGTTCGCAAATGTGAAATGCATATGGGCATGTGCTTGCTTTGCGCGCCACCTCTGCACATGTGCAGGGTCTTCTGCGTATGCACAGAGCATCTAAAATGAGATATGATGACATCCGGTCAGGTGGATGGAGCCTCCTGTAGCCGCCACCACTAGTTCACTTGTATCAGATAGAACCGGCTGAATACCACCACTGGTTCTCCATCATAAACAGTGCTCTCCCATTCAGGTAGAAATCAAAGGTTTTCTAGTTTAACAATTGGCACATGACTGGCTTGCTGTCAGAGAGCTATAGCTAAAACCAACACTTTCATAGAATTTCAGAGGGTATACCATGGTTTGCATAATTTTGATTTTTTTTTCTAGATATAGGCACATCATAGCATTTGAATACATTTTCCAATTTCTTCATTGTTACCCTACTGAGTGCTGCTCACTTCTTCCGTCTCTAGGTACAAGAAGGAAGGAGGAGAGAACCCAGTCAGTCTTTCAAGCAGTGGTGAAATGTAAAATTTGTTGCTACCAGTTCTGTGGGTGTGGCTTGGTGGGTGGTGGGGTAATGTGACTGGGTGGGCATGGCCACCTTTTTTTTTTTTACTTTTAAAAGCATTTTTTCTACAACCTTAAGATGTTGCAGAAAAAAATGCTTTTAAAAGCCTCTGACGATCAGGCAACTCAGCTGGGATTGTCAGAGGCTTTTAAAGGCATTTTTTCCCCCTACAACCTCTTTGGCCAAGGAGGTTGTAGAAAAAATGCTTTTAAAAGCGTCTGACGATCCCAGCTGAGCTGCGCGATCATCAGAGGCTTTTCTTTTTCTTTTAAAAGCATTTTTTTAAGAAACCTATTCAGCCAAAGAGATTGTAGAAAAAATTCTTTTAAATTAAAAAAAAAAAGCCTCTGGTGATTGCGCGGCTCAGCTGGGCATGGGGGGGCAGGGATTTTTACTACTGGTTCTCCGAACCATCCACCACCATCGCTACTGGATCAGGCAATCTTGTCTGAACCAGGAGCATTTCATCCCTGCTTTCAAGACTGTGTTTTAAAAGAGGTATCAAAAGAGGAGCTGCGGTGGTGCAGGGGTTAGAGTGCAGTACTGCAGGCTATTTCTGCTGACTGCCAGCTGGCTGAAATTTGGCAGTTCAAATCTCACCAGGCTAAAGGTTGACTCAGCCTTCCAAGGTGGGTAAAATGAGGACCCAGATTGTTGGGGGCAATATGCTGACTCTGTAAACCACTTAGAGAGGGCTGTGAAGCACTGTAAAGTGGTATATAAGTCTAAGCGCTATTGCTATTGCTATTTAGTTCAGGTTTGTGGAATTTGTTTCTTGACCTGGTTTGCCTTGGACAGCAGATTACATGTTAGGAGAAAGATGGAAATGAGCTTGAATAATGTCTTCAAAAAGGATGTGTAGTTTTTAATGTAAGTAATGTCTTTAAGAAGGATATCTATAGAGTTTCAAATGAATAAACATGCATGAAATACCATGAGTGTCCACGGTCAAAGAAGTCCTTTGAGGTGGTTTGTATTACAGAGAGAATAAATGGGGACTGAATTGCAAAACAAATTCTTGAAAGCAGGAGGAGTGGAACTGAAAGTCATGATTGGCTGGAGAAAATCGGCTTTACAAAAAGGAAGAGGTAAGACATCTAGAAAAGCCCCAACCAATGTATGAAAACATCCATATGTTGGAAGGAGGTTTATTTCCAGGTGGAAGTTTTAGGAAAGTATAGTAAATGGAATTAGAATAAACAAGAGTTAGTTATTTTCAACTAACTGTAAATAAGTTAGTTAGTTAGTTAGAGTTAGTTGAAAAGGGTCTTCTGCAGTCACGACATAAGCCTAAGACTGAAAATGAGGCTTGTCAGATGTTACATCTTTTCTATCCTACTCTACAGAGTGGAGAGTTGGTCTCTGACAGAAACTTGAAGAGACTAGAAGCATTTGAAATGTGGATTTACAGATAGCTGCTACGTATAAACTGGGTTGACAAAATCAGAAACGAGGAAGTGATAAACCACCTGGGAAAGCAAAGTGAAATCATAACAAACATTAAAAAGTGAAAGTTAGAATATTTTGGACATGTGATGCAACACCTGAAAAATACAGTATACTTCACTTAATCCTCCAGGGAAAGATTGAAGGCAAATGAGGTCCAGGCAGAAGAACATCATGGCTCCAAAATCTAAAGGACTGGTTTGGACAAAACTCAGCAGCACTTTTTCGTGCAGCTGTGGATAAAAATAGGATTGCCAACATGATCGCCAATATCTGATGACAGATATGACACAAGAAGAAGAAAAAGAAAGAGTTATACTTTCTTTTATTCACCAGATCCCTGATTTGTTAGGGTTTTCTTTCTTTTTCTGGTATTTTGCATAAGAATACATGCCAGAAATTAAACAGCATGATGGATATGAACTGTATAACATGTATGCAGTGCAGTATTTATCTGAATGTTTACTTATATATAAAGGGACATGGTGGCTCAGTGGCTAAGACACTGAGCTTGTCAATCGAAAGGTCAGCAGTTCAGCGGTTCGAATCCCTAGTGCCACATAACAGGGTGAGCTTCTGTTACTTGTCCCAGCTTCTGCCAACCTAGCAGTTCAAAAACATGTAAAAAATGCAAGTAGAGAGATTTGACAGGAAGCATCGTGGCGACGATATAGTCGTGGATTAGCAGGCTCTGATGAGCTCCATGAAATCCTGGGCTGATGAACTGCTGCAGAGGGGTCTTTGGACCAGATCTGTCCTGTAGGGACAGGGAAGAAAGAGAGACACCTTGGAAGACCAAGAGGAATAGGCAAGTTCCTCAGAGGTCAGAGGAAATTCTCTCTGACTCTGCAGCAGGGGGCGACGGCCATTATGACTGCCAGTAAACTGGGGCAACCATACCAAGCACTGTGCAGGACTGGACAATAGAGCGGAATATTGATGCCGGGTGAGTGATATTTAATTCATAGGCAGAAAGAAAAAGAAGAGGATTTTTAAAACAATTGTAAATGCCCTGGCATAACAATAGCATGTCAGGGTGACAATTAATCCCATTCCCCTTTGGGTAATTGCACCTAATTAGAGACAGACCATGGTCTTCCTTTGCAGCATACTTTAAGAAAAATAAACCCGAGATACATTCTAACAAACACATTTTATTATAAAGAAGTAAAGAACAGTCTTACTAGCTAATTAGTTACATCTTGGCAGCTTTCCTGCCGTACCTCTTGGCAGGCGAACAAAGAAAAGTTAGAAGGAAAGTGAAAGAATGTGGACATGTGCAGTAGCTGAGAGATAAGAGTTCTGAGCACCATAAATCTTAGAGTTCAAGCACAGCTGGCAAATACAAAAAATGCAGTGACACAGTGGCTAATAGACATGGGAAAGGATGGAAAAAGAAGATTAAGGTGGAAATTATAAAGTGATAAAGCCCGATCTGAAATTTGTTCTTTTTTTTGGGGGGGGGGGGGTAATTATTTGGAGAACTTTAAAAAAAAAATCAGAAGAATTAAGAACCCGAAAAGACCCTTTTTTAATTTGGGAACTCTAAAAGGAGGAAGGATAAAGAAGGAAGAAAAACTTGTAACAGAAAGGACCGGTTAATGATTTTAAATTGAAATTAAATTGGAATGTAACATTGAATTTGGATTATGCAAATCTGGACTGAATTTTAAACTGATTTGGTGCATATAAAGGTGAAAAAGAAGAAGAAGAAAAATTAAAAGTAAAAATTGTTTAAAGCTCACAGCAAACAAAATGGATAATTTTCCAGCTTGTTGATTGTAATAGTGGATTGCAGAGAGCCATCTTCAGGATAAAAAAAAATTATTGCAACACTGAATCCTTGTTTTGGAAAGGAGAAAAAAAAACTTGGACCTTGAAAGGGATAACAGCATGTGAGAATTTTTAAGGAGGCTTTGTTTGTTCACAAGTGTCTTGGATTTGGGGGAAAAAAAGAGGATTACAATATAACTTCAATTGGAATAATTTTAACCTAGAAAGAATAAAATGGTGCAGGAACTTAAGGAAATGATGAAAACAATGTGCTTATCATTGAAAATGGAAATAAGGGAAATGACCACAATCTTGCATGCAAAATTGAAACTTGATGACCAAAAAACTGACTTAGGATACATTCAAGCTGACAAAGAAACAACTAATGAGAAGCAAGAAAAAGAGACTGACAATAAAGAAGACAAAGACAAGGAGTTTGATTATGGAAAATTAAATGATTGTGTGGGTAGCAATAACAAAAAGGAGAATTTCAAAAATTACATTGGGATTAACAATGGAATAAATAGAAAAAGGGGAAACAAAGAAAGAAAGAAAAGAGGGAGGAATAGAAAGAATATAAAAAACATAAATGATTACACTGGGATTATCAGTGAGAACATAAGAAAAAGAGAAAAGGGTTGGAAAAGAATGGGAAAGATACAGCAAAATAGAAGAGTGTATGCTCTTAAAAAACAAAATGATTGTATTGGGATTAACAGTGGAAAGATAACAAAAAGGGAAAAGAGAGTTCAGGACTTTAAAATACAAAAGAAAAGAAGGGAAAAGAAAAAGAGAAGAAAATATAAAGATAGAAAAGGAGAGAGAAATGGAAGAGGAATATGGTAAATGAAATGAATCTTAGAGAAAAGATGAAATTGTATTTTTAATGAAATGATTTCAAACTATATGGATGTATGATGAATGTAATAATTGGAATATTTTTAATTAATGAAGGGGATTGTAATAACTGGAATATTTTCAATTACATATTTGGAACTTAACTAAATAAGATAAGAAAGTTGAAATGATATTGGATTATGAATGAATTATTTGTTTATTTATTTTATTCAATTTGTATGCCGCCCCTCTCCGAAGACTCAGGGCGGCTCACAATGCATTTAAAATCATTATTAAAAAAAAAACATTTAAGAATTAAAAACATTAAAAACATTAAAACTCATTCACACCATTCATGGCTGGATCCCACCGGATCGCAAGAGTGAGATCAACAGCCCCAGGCCTGCCGGAAAAGCCAGGTCTTCACTGCTTTTCGGAAGGCCAATAGGGTGGGGATGGTCCAGACCTCAGGAGGTAACTGGTTCCAGAGAGCTGGGACAGCCACAGAGAAGTCCCTCCTCCACGGGCCCGCCAGCCGGCATTATTTAGCTGATGGGACCCGGAGGAAACCAACTCTGTGGAATCTTACTGGTCATTGGGAGTTATGCAGTAGAAGGCAGTCTTGAAGATACCCTGGCCCTGAGCCATGTAGGGCTTTAAAGGTGATAGCCAACACGTTGAATTGTGACCGGAAACCAATAGGGAGCCAGTTTAGCTCACGGAGAATTGGTGTAATGTGGGTGTACCTAGGTGCACCCATGACAGCTCACGCGGCTGCGTTCTGGACCAACTGTAGTCTCCAAACACTTTTCAAGGGTAGCCCCATGTAGAGCGCATTGCAATAATCTAACCATGAGGTGACAAGGGCATGAGTGACCGTGAAGACAGCCTCCCTCACTTAGATATAATTAGAATTAGATATAATTAACTGGTTTTTATAAAAATATTGAAGTGTACTATTTGGAACAGTTGATAAAGAAAAAATTATTTGAGACTGGAATAAGAGATTCTAAGAAAATAATTAGGGATTGTATTATGTTGTATGAGTTTAAATTTAGGGGTACTGGAGTAAGATTGATATTTAATTGATTTTTCATTGAATATGTTTCATTAATTAGTGAAATTATGATAAATGGATTACTTTTAAAATAAGAGATAAGAATATAAATAACTGATGAAATAATATAATGGTAATAATGAATTATTTAAGTCAATATGAAGACATGACAAAATGTAGGGATGTTTAAGACTTGAAAATAAGACCCAGAAATAAGAAGTTTAATACATGAAATTGCAGTAGTCGGAATATTTGGGTTAAGATATATAGTTAATTGGTTTCTACTAATATGTTGAATTGTATTATTTGGAATAGTTGATAAAAGAATCATTGGTGATTAGAAGAAGAGAATTTAAGGAAATAAATGGGGATTGTACTATGTTATGTGAATCTAAATTTAGGGGTTCAAATTTTAAGGACATAAAGGAAAAATTGAGCTATAATTTATTTATAAGGCAATTTATATGCCGCCCTATCTCTAAGGTCTCAGGGTAGCTCACAATGGCAAAGATGCACTGTTCCTCATTAAAAACAATATAAAATTAAAATTCCAATTTAAAACAATTTAAAATTCATTAAGAAACCCCCCATCAGTCCAGGCTGCAAAACAACCAGGTCTTCAAATCGGGGTGGAACGAGCGAAGGTCAGGGGCCATCTGGAGCTCCAAAGGAAGTTGGTTCCAGAGGGTGGGTGCACCCACAGAGAAAGTTCTCCCCCTGGGGGTCACCAGCCGACACTGTCTGGCCAACAGCACCCTGAGGAGACCCTGTCTGTGGGGATGAACTGGGCGATTGGGGATTGTCGCTGGCTGCAGGGGATCCAACAAATATCCCGGGCGTAGGCCATGGCCTAGGGCTAGGCCATGAAGGGCATAATAGGTTGAGAAGTCAAGATAAAGGGTAATATTGGTTTCTTAATATTGGTAATATTAAAGAGAATAAATGCTATGAGAAAAATTGAACATATAAAATTGTGTTAAAGATGAACAAAAAACTGTACAAATTTAAGACTGGGCCAATATTCTGTTCAGAAAAGATGTATTGTATGTTTGTTTGTGTGTGTGTTTAAAAAAAAAGAAAACTTTACAAAAAAAATGCAAGTAGAAAAATAGGGACCACCTTTGGTGGGGAGGTAACAGTGTTCCGTGCGCCTTTGGCATTTAGTCATGCCAGCCACATGACCACGGAGACGTCTTCGGACAGTGCTGGCTCTTTGACTTTGATATGGAGATGAGCACTGCTCCCTAGAGTCAGGAAAAACTAACACATATGTGCAGGGGGAATCTTTACCTTTACCTTATTTATATAAGTTTACTGTGTTGTTTGAGATTGTTCTATAAATACTGAAGGTTCCTGCTCTCTCTAATTCTCTCTCCTTTATATACAGTAGCCTTCCATATACCAGTGGAATTCTTTTGCAGATGAAATATTACAAAATTGACCATATAAATACTATAGCACCCAGTTGTTTAGGAGGAAAATGTTTTCTACCTTAGAATTGACAACCATAGGGAATATAAGTTTTCCTGAAGTTCTCTGCTCTAGATAATACCTGCCATGATTGTAGGTCATGAAACGACTGTTTCCTCAAGTTCATCCAATTTCTTTGCTGGGATTTAGAGGAGTGCATTGACTGCAAAGCATGTGCCACAACATAGACAGCATTGTACACATTGTAGCTGTGGCCGCTCATCTTAAGTTCAAAAGCAGAAGTAGGGAGTCTCTCCAGTTTCTCTTCTCCAGTACAAATTCTCTCAGTGCCTTTACTCTTCTTAGAGTTGAGAAACGAGCAATCAAACACCTGCTCCCAGAAATCTCTAATAAAGCCATCGCGCCTTTCTGTGGTTGGATTTCTGCTCTTAAGAAACTCCTGAAATCCCAATACTTTCTTTGAGTTAACAGAGAGAGATAAAGCACCATGGATGAAATGTATATCCCAGTGTATGTTAAAGGATACTGTTGCAAAATCCATTTGTGCTGGCATAAGCCAGATTTTGGGGCGCAAGGGTACATCTTCCACTTCTGCAAAACGGAGAAATGATTTTAAAAATGTCATTGTCTGGATCTTGCCATACACAATGATCACATTGGCCATGCTTTTCATGATGAGTTTGTATACTTCAAGTCCTTTATCCATCACGTCCATAAAATCACTGTAAAATGCCAGGCTAGGGAACGTTTCTATAAAATCAAAGCAGATTCCTCGCTGTGAAAACATGGGGAGTACATCCCGGACGAACTTCTCTCCTGCATCATCTTTCCCAGAAAGAACACCAATCCATGTCCACCTAAAATGCTGCAGTAACTGGAGGATGCCTTTGTGTTGTAGGGCCTCATTTGGGAACATTTGTTGTAAAAAAACACCTTTATTTGTTACTGGAGCAGAGCCATATGTGAGCTAGTAGAATTTAAAAACAACAAACAACAAGAACAACTGTGCTTCTTTGTCCCTCTCCTTTGGTTTCAATAATGATGCACTTTCCAGATTTAGTAGTTTTTCCCTAAATATTAGGTATATTCCAACCAGGGTTTCAAATACTAATCTTTTTAAAAGAACATATCAGGATTGTGAGAGGCCACATACAAGACTTCAAGGATTTATTTGATTGAAAAATTTAGGAGCCAACAGATTTCTAGTCTTGACTCTCTCCCACAGCATTTTTTTTCCTTTTTCCTGCCTTCAATCCTTATAAAAGGTTTTTCCATCATTTGTCAGCAGTTCCTCCTCCTAGTTCATAGCCTGACATATTCATTAAAAGTAGCAATTTTTTTTCAGCTGTCTAATTTGTAGACTAAGAACAAATTGAAATGAATCTGACTTAATCAGTGATGATATGAATTGAAATATATGTATGTCACTAGCATATACAGTATGCATCTCTCTATATTGTTTAATAATATCCCTACTATTCCAGTTGAGTGGATTTACTAATGATCTCAGAAAGATCAATTTTTGGTGTTCTTTCTTCCATCTATCCTTTGTTGGTGGATGTATGGCCCATTTGTTCTTTGCTTAGTACTCTTCTATGCCTTTCCACCCAATAACTGAGAAGTTTCCCCTGACCAGGAATAGATGAGCCTTTGATCTTATAAAAGGTTCCAAGAAATTTTAGGAACAGTATCCTCACTTTATCTGGATTTAGAGAAAGGCTACAGTGAAAGGAACTAGAATTGTCTAAGTCCATTGTAGCCATCTACTAGTCATTCACACCACAGCCAAATTCTTTCTCTTCTTTGAATTGTCCGCAATGATAATTAAGTCAACACGGATATTTTAGGGAGCTGGAGGTTAAAACATATGAAGAACAGATGCAGGAATTGTTTATCTGGTCTAGTGAAAAGGAGGACTAGGGCTGACATGACAGCTCTCCAGTATTTGAGGGGCTGCCATAAAGAAGAGGGGATCAACCTATTTTCCAGAACACCAGAAAGTAAGACAAGAAACAATGAATGGAAACTAATCAAGGAGAGAAGCAACCTAGAAGTGAAGAGAAATTTCCTAACAGTAAGAACAATTAACCAGAAGAACAACTTGCCTTCAGAAGTTGTGAGTGCTCTGTCACTGGAGGCTTTTAAGAAGACACTGACAGCCATTTTTCTGAACTGATATAGGTTGTCCTGCTTGTGCAGGGGGTTGGATTAGAAGACCTCCAAGGTCCCTTCCAACTGTTATTCTGTTAAGGTTTCTCTTCTTTTGCCAATTTCACATCTGCTGTTTATGAATCTCTAGAACTATGTTCTCTAGGAATCTAAACCATCATTTATTATCAGTTCCTGGACAGCAGACCACAGAGCAGAGATTTAGTACAAAGCTGGTTGTGGTGTCTCCATAGATGCAGGAATACATAAAAAGCTAGTGAAATGCTGTAGCAAAGATTCATTACAAGGATGCTTCAGAATGATACTATTCATTATGAACATGAGTGTTTTACAATATACATATTGATTGCAGCATGTTTTAAAATTAGAGATGGGCCAAATGCAGTATGTGTAACCCAGGAAGGAACCAATTGTTAATCTGACATTTTACAGATATTCTAAACAGGAGGAACATTCATAATGTCTTCTGACACTTAATCTAAATTCTTGGGGAAGTCGCTCCCTCTGAAACAGGTGCTGAGGATGAAGGAAGAAAAAGGAGCACCTCTAGACTTGTAGATACAAAGTCATTCTCCATATACAATTCTTAATCACCTTCTTCAAAAGTTCTCTTCTCCTGTCATAGAGAAGCAGACATGTGGCCTATCATATACTTTAGATTAATATTAATGAAACCTGGGATGGAAAAAATGTATTCGTTTCTGAAAATGAATGATAACCATAATTAATTTCAGAAATATGAAGTCATTTACTGTATAGACTAAAGGGACGTGGTGACTCAGTGGCTAAGATGCTGAGCTTGTCGATCGAAAGATTGGCAGTTCAGCGGTTTGAATCCCTAGTGCCCTGTAATGGGGTGAGCTCCCGTTACTTGTCCCAGCTTCTGCCAACCTAACAGTTCGAAAGCACGTAAAAAATGCAAATAGAAAAAATAGGGACCACCTTTGGTGAGAAGGTAACAATGTTCCATGTGCCTTTGGCATTTAGTCATGCTGACCACATGACCACAAAGACATCTTCGGACAGCACTGGCTCTTTGGCTTTGAAACGGAGATAAGCACTGCCCCCTAGAGTCAGGAACGACTAGCAGATATGTGCGAGGAGAACCTTTACCTTTACCTTTACCTTACTGTATAGATTCAGTAGAAATCCTTCAAATCTTACTTTTTCAGATGGAAGGATCACTAAACCCTTAATGCCTATCACCATATTAAAACATTTCCCATTCTCCTTTATTTCCCCTTTTTCCATTTTCCAAACACAAGAGGGTTTCCAAAGAATGACAATCTCATGAAAACTGACATTTAATATTCTGAATCTTGGATTACCTGTGGAATTTTGTAGATGCTCAAAATGCTTGCCATGTGAAGGCAGATGTCAGGTCCTCCAATTGCTGCTACAGGAATGTTTCCAAATCCACACTTGTAGTTTGGGATGAATGTGCTGTGTGTGAGGAGAAGCTCCATTGAGGCCAAGAAAGTCCTGCCTGGACTGAAATTACTGTTATAGATATTAAACCCAAATGTGAGGTTAGGTAAGATCTGAAGGCTTTCATTGATCTGATCCACAGCAAACACCAGGGCTAGAATATTTTGGTAACTCTGAAAGAGAACCCTGTCATGAATAGAATAATAGAATAACAGAGTTGGAAGGGACCTTGGAGGTCTTCTAGTCCAATCCCCTGCCTAGGCAGGAAACACTACACCACTTCAGATAAATGGTTATCCAACATCTTCTTAAAACTTTCCAGAGTTGGAGCATTCACAACGTCTGGAAGCAAGTTATTCCACTGATTAATTGTTCTAACTGTCAGGAAATTTCTCCTTAGTTCTAAATTGCTTCTCTCCTTGATTAGTTTCCACCCATTGCTTCTTGTCCTACCCTCAGGTGCTTTGGAGAATAGCTTGACTCTCTCTTCTTTGTGGCAGCTCCTGAGATATTGGGACACTGCTATCATGCCACCCCTAGTCCTTCTTTTCATTAAACTAGACAATGAAAATTAAGTAATGTTTTATTAAGTAATTTTATTAAGTAAATGTTTTATTGTAATGTAATACTTGTTTTCAATTTAGTTTCAGTATTGTTTGATGAAGTGTGTTTTATTATGCTATGAACATACAAAATTAAAATACGAAAAGAAAATATTGGTATGATTCCAGGAAATAAATAAAATATAAATAAATGAATAAAATCAGCAAAGATGATTTTTGTTTTCTCTGCTTTCCAGGAAAAAAAATGACGTTGCCTTGGATTCTACACTTTGCTTTACATGCATTCATGTTCCCCAAACCAACTTCAAAATGGAGATTTCTGTTTAAAGTAGTTTTGGTAGGTTGTAATTAGAGAAAAAAGTGACTTTTGACAATGGGATCTTTAGATTGCAGTGACTATTACAGTTAACTTCAACTGACCACATTTGTTCACTGATTATTCTAAGATTAAACATATCACTTAGTAACCTGACATTTGTTAATAATAAAAAGTCACACTGCAAGTTGGGCAGCCAGAAATCAATAATGAATAAGTCAATAAGAATTAGCTAACCAACCAAATGAGAAAAGAAGATATTTTAAAGTAGATGAAGGCCCACATGAATGTCATATATTCTGACCGTTTAAAGTAAATTACCCTAGATTGTGTGAATGACTGTTGGAGCAGAATTCATTTCTCAGAATAAAGGAGAAGCTTACATCACTTCATCTTGAAGTTCATTTGAAGGATGACGGTCAAAGAGAATTGGACTAGAAAAAGTGTAGACTTGAGAGATAATTCCAGCAATGGTGATATCTCCAGGATGAATGTACTTGTGAAGAATAGGGAGAGGCTTAATAATGTTGCAGTTAAGAAGAGGAAGTTTGCACGTTGCTTCAGGCATCGATACTAATATTGACACCATGGTCATCATCATCTTGTGTGACATTCTTCTGTTGCATACTAACTTTATCTTTTTCATTGGCATTCAATTTTTGTGCCTTTGTGTAGCACGGTCTGCTGTCACTCGGTGCTGTTATAGAACCTTACTTGACTTGTTTGCCTTTTCTAAATATCTGGCAGAAATTGTTGCAACTGGAAGTTGGGTATAGAAGAATACCAACAACCAGTGTTGAGCAGTGTTTTATAAATGATATAACCCAAGATCTACAATTTGAGCATCACCAAATACAATGTCTTGACCAGCTTGGTTGAAAACAGAATGTTACTCTCTTCTTTATCAGTGGTGAAACTGGTAGAGCATTCAGATCCAGGGTTGATATTTGTTGTAAATAATAGACTCAACGTGGCACCTGAATAATCTGGAGAAGATCTAGTGGGAATCATAGTTAATTTGATAATTATAGAGAAGATAATCATATGTAGCTCTTCAGCTAAAGGAAATAAGTAACATGAAAAGAAATTTCTCAGGTCTGCTTTAGATTGGCAGAGAATGGTCTATAAAAAGTAGGGAAATATTTTAAATATATACATGCTTAGATAAAAGCTCAGAGATAGAAAAAATTAAGAAATAGAATGTGTGATTATTTGTTAATTTGATACAGATGAACCATGATTAGTGTGAGTTCAAATAATTCGATAAATGAATTAGTGTGAATTATATTTTTTAAAGCATTTCTATTAAAGTTCATTATAAGACAAAATACTGTACAAATAGAAACTAAAGTCAAGACAAATAGACAAAGAAAAAGAAAAGGTGTTAAAATTAAAAAAACAGTGACTACCAACTTTTTGCAGTGCAGTAGAATACAAAAAAAAATACAACTTTGACATTTTGCCTTACATTTCTAGTTAATTCAAACCATTTGTTTAACAACAAAGTCATTCTAATTATCAAAACTTAAAAAAAGTTTCTGATTTAATGGAGGAATTTACAAAATGACACAAATAGAGTTAGATTTTTTTTTTAATTGGCCAAGTGTGATTGGACACACAAGGAATTTGTCTTGGTGCATATGCTCTCTGTATATAAAAGAAAAGATACGTTCATCAAGAATCATAAGGTACAACATTTAATGATAGTCATAGGGTACAAATAAGCAATCAGGAACAATATCAATATAAATCGTAAGGATGCAAGCAACAAAGTTACAGTCATACAGTCATAAGTGGAAGGAGATGGGTGGTGGGAACACTGAGAAGATTAATAGTAGTGCAGACTTAGTAAATAGTTTGACAGTGTTGAGGGAATTATTTGTTTTGCATAGTGATGGCGTTCGGGAAAAAACTGTTCTTGTGTCTACTTGTTCTGGTGTGCAGTGCTCTATAGCATCGTTTTGAGGGTAGGAGTTGAAACAGTTTATGTCCTGGATGTGAGGGGGTCTGTAAATATTTTCACAGCCCTCTTTATTATTAGGACATTTGAAATACTCTAAGAAATTTTTGAAGACTAGAGTCAGAAATTAGTAGGTATAGTGTCAGCAATGACGTCTTTTTCTATGACTATACAACATCCAAAAGATATTAACAAAATAATGAAACTGCAAAAGAGAATATTTTGAGAGATTTACATGATAAAGTGGTGAAATGAATTTTGCCTGATGTAGAAATATTAGAATCAGAAATACTGGACAATTTCAAATGTATGATTATAAGACAGAGAGAACCATTGAATTGGAAACACAAATGATCTGGATAAAGACTTCATACAAATTAAGTCTTGAAAAATAAATTGAAAATACAAATGATAAACCAAGAGAATGGCCTGGATAGTAACTTTATTGGAGTTGCAAAAGAGATTTGTTAAATCCTCAAAGAAGTTCTTGTGATAGGAAATTAAAAGTTGAGAGATCAAATCCTATAAAAATATCTGAAAGCACCAAAGTCCAAAGTTTTTAAAAGTAAAAGGAAGGACTATAAATTTGATTTGTTTGACCAAGGTTAAAATAAGATCTCTAGTAAATATTTATAGACTTTTTGCTAACAGCTGGACTGAAATGTTGATGATTTCTGGATTTATGCCAGTAGTGGATTTCAAATCCCAGTGCTACAGGTTCACTATCGATGGTGCAGAGCATTTTTGATTGACATCAAATGTGGGAGGAGCCTCCAGCTGCCGCCACTACCGGTTTGCCCTGGAAGCAGCCCCCCACTGATTTATGCATATAGAAAAGAAATAGGTTATGAAACAAAGAATAGCCTTCTAGGGGCTGAAAAGTTACTAAGTTTGTTTATACTGTGATGGAAATTGGAAGTCATTTCATTTCTTTTACTTGTTCTTTTTTTCTTGCTCTTTCCTTGTGCTTTTGATAGTTTCTTTCCCTCTCTCTTGCTCTCTCTGAGTTTAGTTGATATTTGCTTTTACTATTGTAAT